>JAODAL010001428.1:0-30000 GCA_025379985.1 Phyllomedusa bahiana
AGTACCCATCACCGACAAAAATAGAGCCCGGGGTGTTTGCAGATCCTCTTCCCCCTAAAACCTCCGGGAGGCCTCTGACCCGGGACGTTACATCTGCGGCCCCTATTATCTATGTCCTCCAAGTGGCGGCCAAGCATTAAGCATAGATACATGGCCCAGACATGGCGGGTTGGAGTTGCCCTAGGAATTTACGTGAATTGTCTTGTTCCTCTTCCAAGGATTCCACTCTGGAGGCTATTTGCTTAATATCTTACCTGATGCTAGATATCTCCTCCCTGCAGGTGCTTTTAATATCTGATAATAAAGCTTTCAGGTATCTTTTGTAGGAAGATGCCGCAAGGACCTCTGTCCCAAGGGAGAGAGTCCAACTGCTGTGGGCTTTGAGGAGCAGGGCAGCCCACTGAGGATCCCTGCCACGATGGAGCAGAGCTGGCCGAGTCCCTGGGGGGAGGGGGGGAGGAGTAATGTATGCACCCCCGTGCTTTAACCCTTTGATTGTGGTGGATCGTCACTGCATCGCAATTAAAGGGTTCCCCTGCTCTGTGATCAGAACACTCGGTGACCCGACAGAGCCCGGAGAACGGCTGCACAGTCAGCCCTGGGGACTAGAGTGGCCCCAGAGCTGACTGTGTAACAAGCCAGTGACTAGGACAGTGTGCTGTCCTGATCACTGCCTGTGTCAGACTGGCACAGATTATAATGCATTAGCATATATGAATATGCTAATACTTTACTATGTGTGGAGAAAAAAAAAGTAAACAGTGTTAAAAAATGAATAAAAAATAAATATTATTTAATAAAAATTACATGTGCATATATTACAAACACAAAAAAACCCTACATATATTAGGTATCCACACAACCGTAATAGCCTGTCGAATTACTCTAACAAGTGAAATGTGAATGGAACACAAGGAGGCAAAAACTAAAAAAAAAGTTCTGGTCGTTAACTGCTTTTCAGGCCTGGGAGTTAAGGGGTTAAATTATTCTTAAATTGGGACATGGTAGGTTAAAAAAATTAGTTATACTTTCCGCTCTCGAGTGATCCCCTCCTCTTAACTTCCAGGTTCTCGTTCCAACGCGCAGGAAAGATTTGCACTCCTTTTATAAGGGAATGGGGCATGAGCCTGTGTCGTATAGATTCACCATCAATGTTTATAATGGGAATACATTTTAAGCCTCTATGGAGACCAACGGTTGACAATTTGTCAGCCCCACACTGAACAGATTCTTCTTGGATGCGTTAGCTGATATATAAGGGAATGGGCAGCACTATTGCAATGAAGTACATATAAAAATGGATAGAGCCTAAACACTGGAAAAAGGGACCTGCTAAAAGATATGACATCAGAAATAAAGACCCAGATCTGTGGTAGGGTGTCAGTAAGAGAAAATGCCAGTGTGCCAATAGGGAACCCACAAAGGGGTTGTCTCACTACAGACATTGATGGTGAATCACTACGTCTGGACCGGACCTATGTCCTAAATGAGCCCTGAAACCTCTCTATTCTGAACAGAGTGGTGGTCGGGACTCTCTTGAATGGAAGTTTCAGTTACAGCCGAGCAGTGGTTTTCGGTTGTGATCTGAGCTCCCGTTCAGGTTTATGGCATAGTCCCGACCTGCTCTCCATTCAGAACCGAGAGGTTTTAGGCTGGTTTAGGAGATGGTTCCAGAGTTGGGACTTGTACCTATCAGACAATGATGGCATATTCTAGCAATAGGCCTTCAATGTATCTCCTAAAATAGAACTGTTATTTGATGTTCTAAAATAAATTCTCCATATCCCATTGCCACAAAGTAAGATTTTCCTAAAAACTGTCCCTATCATTGTAAAGTAATACTGTACATGTGTAAAGTATATTGGCATACAGCTTAAAGAGAACCTGTCACATAGGTTATACCCCCCCTTGCTGAGGACAGCACAAGCCAGTGTCAGACCTGCTGTTTCCAGCGCTGTGTCCCTTATTCTGTAAGATGCAGAAGCTTTAGAGGATTTAATGCTCAAATCTTATTCATGAGCAGGTGTTAGCCCCGCCCACCAAAGGCTAGCCCCGCCCACTGACAGTTATTCACATGTTTCTACCTATTCAACGTAATCGGTTTATCGGGTGAGGTGGGCGGGGCTAGCCTCAGGTGGGCGGGGCATGAAAAACAGACTCTTTGAATGACTCTTTTCTGGCTGAAAACTGCAGATTTGAGCATTAAATACTCGAAAGCTCCAGCATCTTACAGAATAAGGGACACAGCGCTGGGAACAGCAGGTCTGACACTAGCTTGTGCTGCCCTTAGCAAGGGGGGCATAACCTATTATCTCTTTAACATAGAATTCAGAGTATGTGCTGCATCTGCAATATGCATCACTCATGTTGAGGAAACATTGGGAGGACTATTAAATAAGAACAAAGCCCAATCCTATGAAAATGTATCAGTAATAGAAAAAGCACACCCCTTCTTTAGTAAATAAGCACATCGCCAATATCTGTCATAGTTAGTTATACAGATGGAGGCGTGCCCACATGTATCACCACACGCCTGTGGCTTACACAGTGGAACGTGCATGGCTATGGAACGAATATTGACATATTTACTAGAAAATGTTTGGGTTTTTTTGTATATGTTACTAATAACGTTTCATAGGATTTGAGTATATTTGAGGGGTAATTGTTGATTTTGAGTTATTAGTAATCTAGATACTTTGATGTATGATTTCATGGGATACCTATATATAATTTGTTCATCCCAAATTGTAGTCTATTTTTGCATACATATAGATTGTATAATAGAGATTGTGGCCATTTTTTCATATTGCCAGCATGGTGTTTCCCAAGTCCTCTACAGGTACTAGGATATGATTTTTTTAACATGGTGTTTAAGAATGGGGTTGATCTTTGTAAATGTTGTTAATAAAGTTTCATAAAATTAGGTGCAACTCCTGTGCATGTCCCTTTTTTCTATTTAGTGTTAGACTGGATGTCTTCACTACCCTGTTTCCCTGAAAACATGACATCCCCCGAAAATAAGACATGGTGCATTTTTTGATGCAATTCAGAGTTTGGCTGCTTATGTTGATGTTTGTGATGAAATCACTACAGTATATTAATACATGTGGATTTTTGTTCATGGAAAAATAAGAAATCCCCTAAAAATAAGTCTTCGCTCGTCTTTAGGAGCAAAAATTATTATAAGACACAGTTTCGGGGAAACTGTTGAAAGTCTTTTCCAATACAACTTTAGAATTAACGGGCTGTTCCTATCATAGACTTGGATGGCATATCGGTAGGATATGTCTGATGGGTGCTGGTTCACCACTGCTGGGACCTGCATATATCTCAGAACAGTCAACCCCACCTCCCAGTGTCAGGTCAGCAGGGAGAGTCGGCCTCTCCATTCTGTTCTAAGGGAGTGCCCATTACAGGGGAGCGGTGTGTTCAGCTGAACTCGAACAGAATGTAAAGTTGGGCTCAAGTGACACCAGCTCTCCATTCTGAGTCCACCCTTTTGGAGACCTAGATAGATGCAGATCTCAGGGGTGGGACCTGCACTCATCAGACTTTGATGACCGGGAACACCCCTTTAGGAGAGTTTTTATGTAACGTATGGTTTAAGGGAGATTTTTTTTTTTCTTCTTGTTTCTCTTGTAGGGTTGTTGCCTTTAACGCGCATAAACCTGACAAAAAGAAGAAGAAGCTGTACAAAGATTCCATGGCTCTTGCTGCAATGCTGCAGAAATTTCAGAAGGAAAAAGATGCTTTGCGAAAAACTGAAAACAAGCAAAACCCTCCGACCGTGACGGTAGTGTCTGCCCCTCCAAAGCCCAGCACAGCAGCTCCGGTGTCCAATGACTTGTCTGACCTGACACTTGGTAATGACCCTGTCCTTGCTATCTTTGGTGGTGGGAGTGAGCGAGAGCTGTTACAGGAGGCGGAGTGTGCCCTCGAGCTGCTCGGGGACATTGACTTTGATAAACTATTGGATTCGGCATCCAATGGCAGTCCTGCAGCTTCAGACCAAGGTGAGAACGGTAACGTCGTGCAGTCAGCAAATCCGGCCCAGGTGCAGACACCGAAACAAGTCCCGCCTCTTCCCGAGGGTCTTCCAGCTCAATTGGAAAAGAGAATTGAAGACCTCCGGGTGGTAAGTTTAGGGGACTGTGGGATGGGTGTTGATGCTTATTTGTGCACTATGTGCTTTAATCCATGTTTTTCTGTGTTTTCTCCCAGGCTGCAAAAATGTTCGATGAAGAAGGTCGGAAAAAGTTTTTCACTCAAGAGATGAATAACATTTTGTTAGAGTATGTAGAACTTTTTTATTTTTTTGCTATTGTGGCTTCCTATTTGGCTTAGATAATTAAAGGAGTTATCCAGTTGTATAAAATTGATGACCTATACTCTGGGTTGGTCATCACACTTATCAGTGGGGTTCTGACTCAGGACCTGCCAAAGCAGATAACTGTAGGGCGTCATGGTGCTTGTTTGGGTGCTGCAGCTTCATGGGTTGTATTGGTTTCAGCGCAGTCTGTACTTTGCCAGTACATAGTTTTAATACAAGATATTGCAGCATTGTCCCATTATCGTCAATAGAAGGACAGTACTGTTTTTCAAGATTCTTATTTCTTTGCTACATAAATTTCCTACGACATAGGGAACTTTAAGTTTTTGGGAATCTGAGGTAAAACATTTTGTTGGGAATAGCTCGCCCAATCAACATCCATCCCTGAGTCCTTGCCTCCCTTAAAACTAATTACCCTTACAGAAGAAAGAAGAAACCTACAAAACACTGGGCAACCAATAGTGAAACCATAAGGTAAATAGCAAGCAAAAAACCAACAACCACCTTATGGAAAATTAGAATAAATCTTTATTGCACCAAACAATACAAAAGAATGAAAAAACAACCAAAAACATAAACATGCACAACCACCCAACAGAAAAAAAAGACTACCACCCTCCAACACCTATGAGTACATAGACTGAAAGAATTTATCTAGGCTAAGAAATACAAACCTATTATAAATGCTAATGCAATGTAAAACATACTTAGCCAACCAGCCACCCAAGTATGGCTCCTCTCCATTATTTGCGGCGAATACAAGCCACGAATAATGCATGTCTATGGGGCCAGTGTGCTGCCGGAGCCCTCTGCGCCGTGGGAATACGGGCGTATTAGCGAGAGCTCCTGAGACACATGATGTACTGTACGCGCCGCAATACATCGTTTGAACATACCCTAAGGTTATAGGAGCTTTGAAAGGAATGTCACCTACACCGTTAGAGAGATTTGTAGGCATGCTCTTTGTCACCTTTGATTGTAATCTTGCCCTTGGTAAGGAAACTGCCAAGTAGTGTTTCTACTGAACAGTAATGGTCTGCAATGAGGCCCAGTGGTCAAATTTTGATTTTTCAAAATGCATTGCCAAAGTAGAAAATAAAAATAACTTGAGTAAGTCATTTCTCTTGGTACGTTGGAGCAGGAGTAAGATGGGAAGCTTTAGGACACAGTAAGAATCATTAACATCATGCCTGTCTCACATCCCTGCTCTAGGAATAAGGCTTCAGTTTAAGGGTTATAAAGCTGCATAGTTATCCTAGTCAATGTATTGAAAGGGGTTGACCCAC
This sequence comes from Phyllomedusa bahiana, assembly GCA_025379985.1. NCBI lineage: Eukaryota > Metazoa > Chordata > Amphibia > Anura > Hylidae > Phyllomedusa > Phyllomedusa bahiana. The sequence goes on from JAODAL010001428.1 coordinate 5,617, forward strand.
CATAAGCATTGGTGGCCTATCACTAAGATATAACATCAATGTGTGATAGGTGCAGGTCCCACTTCTGAGACCTTCAGCTATCTCCAGAACAAGCTCTAAAACCTCTACATTTTAAATGGAGGGGGTCTGAACCCTCCCATTGAAATCCATGAGTACGGAGTACGGCTGAGCGCACCTATCGATGTGCTATCCTATGTGTTTGGTAGAACAACCTCTTCAGGGCACTCTCACACACCTTCTCACTTGGGCTTCACAGCAGAAATATATGGTGATATTCAGACTTCTGTTGTGGATTTTTACCTTGTAGCATCAGTTTCCGCTTACATTTTTTTTTTATGTTTCATTGAGGCTTATCAGTGTCTTGAGTACCCAATGTAGAATTTATTGTGAATATACATAAAGAAGCTTTTATGGTTTGTTTAAGCAGTTCATTATGGTACAGTATAACTTTTCAGTCTGTTCAGTATTGAGATTTCTCAAGCACAAGCAGCTTTACACTCACTCTTCCTTTGTAAGGCTGTGGGTGCTTCTATACCAGTGACTAGCACATTTAACTCCCCTATAACTAGCTTAGATGTTACAAAGACAAAGGTGTGTAGATTTGATCTTCAGTAAATAAAGTTAAATAAAGGAGTGAAAACAGTTGCTGATCTGTAAAGAAAAGTTAATCTTGCTACAGATTGTCTGCTCAGAGCGTGAGCTTCATCCAAGGTAACTTCACTCCCTGCTCTGTCTAGTCCGGAAGCAAAGATATGAATATAAGCAGACAAACCTGTGGGCAGATAAAATCTCTTGGCTCATGACCAAGGTAAACGCAAAAGACCAATGTATTTAGAAAAAGTCTTCAATTACTTGTCCCTGCATGTTGAAAGCTAATCTTTGTGATGAGAAAACTCCTTTAAGTAAAATGTATGGAGTGCAGTAATATGGCTTATAAGCACAAAAGTAATTCTTGTCGCTGTGTCACCCTGCAGATATTCATTAATCTGAACCTTAGTCATTTTTTGACAGCATTGAATTGCAGCTGCAGGAACTCGGCCCAGCAAATAGAAATGGGGTTTATGGATACATTGAAGCATTTGTACCATGTACTAAGGATACTCTTGTCAAACGGCTGAAGAAACTGCATCTCCACATACAGGTACTTTGATCGTGAGAATGTAACTATGGCTTTGTGCAGATAGGCTATGTTCAGACGGCTTATTCACGCCGTAATTGCGGGACGGATTTCGCCCGCAATTATGGCGTGTGCTCCGGGGCAGTGGGCGGGCAGCTCGCAGGCCCCATAGACATCCATTATCCACGGCGCGTATACCGCCGGGATAATTGACATGTCACTTTCTCCCCGCTCGAAATACGGCGAGCGGGGAGAGGAGATGGAATCCATAGTTCTCTATGAGAACTGTGGATTACCGTAATGACTGGGACGTATTTCAGTTGTATTTCACGCAGTACGGCACGAAATACGGAATGAATGCCGTCCCAAAATAAGCCTTGTGAACATAGCCTTTCACTACATTTTTCTGTCTCCCATTCAATAATGCAGCACTTGTTTCCAGCACAGAATTACAATATAATGTAGAAAGGTCAGAAGCAGGCCTGGAATGGCTAACCATTAGGAATTTGCCTAGGCTTTAAGCTTATTTTACCATTACAAGCAAATTTTAGAGTCAGAGTTTTCTTTGTCTAACAATTCTGATAACTGCAACTGTCTCCTTTTCCGAAAGTATTAATCACAGACAAATTACTGTATGTTTATCAGAGACTCAAAAAGTGGTTCACTGCAAAACATTTTTAACACCTTACTGTCGCAGCCAATTTTAACGTCTGAGGGTACGTTCACACTGCGTATTGGGGCCCGTACTGATCAGCGCGTACTTCCAAACCACGGGGGGCGGCCCCATTCACTTTCGTTATCAGCAATTGACATGTCCCTTCTCTCCCCGGGCATACGATGTGATCGTATTGTACGCCTGGGGATGACGAGGCATAATTCATTGTTCTCTGAGAGCTATGAATTACTGTAACTGCGGCACCCATTTCACTGCATACAAAGAGCAAATATGCGGCGAAATGCGCGCTCCAAGTACGCCGTGGGAATATACCCTGACATGTCACTTTTTGTAAGAATAACTGTTATACCTATTCATGTCATTCAGAGTGTTTTCTTGAGACACACTGTGCTTTAAGTTAGTGAGAAATTTTGGAACATACCATTTTTTTATTGTGAAACATATCTTGGAAAGTTTTTGAAAAATGTTGACATTTTTCAAAATTCAAAAATGTCTGCGTTATTCCACACAAAATAATTTATAACTCGCATCTGCCATGTCTGTTGTACATTGGCATCATTTTTTAAATTTCTGTTTTTTAAGGAATTAGGGGGCTTAGAAACTTTAAAAAGAACCCATGTTGGAAACTACAGCCCTTAAGAAATATTTCCAAGTGTGTAATGAGTAGATCGACCCCACAGGGGTTCCACAATTTTTTTTTATTTTTTTTATTTCAGTGTTCATCTGTGAAAATGAAACTTTTTTTTTTTTCCTGCAACAATCTGTAATTTTAGCTGAAAATGTTTCCATATTTGCAAGAAGTACTGGAAAAAAACACCCCAAATTTTGTTATGCAGTTTATTCCAAGTTTGGCAATTCCCTATATGTGGATATAAACTGCTGTTTAGACGCATGGGTGTACAAGGGAAGGAGCACAATTTGGCTTTTAGAACACAGATTTTGGTGGGGTCATGTCACATTTACAAAGCCCCCAAAGTACCAAAACAGGTGAAACCTTCCAGAAGTCACCCCATCTTAGATTCAACATCCCTCATCATGTCATCTAGGGGTGTATTGTGCATTCTGGGCACACAGGTGTTCCGCATCACCACCAGCAAGTGTGAGCTTCAGCCGCAGGAGATTAACCCCTTAGCTGCAACGATCTATCACGATCGCTGCAGCTAAGGGAAAGACAGAAGATGGGAGCTCCTTTCCTTCGCATCAGCTGCAGCACGATCGCCTCAGCTGTCTGCTTTCCTGACAGCCCGGAAGCTTTGCACTAGCTTCCAGGCTGTCTGACGTCACCATGACCCGCAGTGCCCTTTGGGCTACGTACTGATCTCTATTGTATCAGTGATCTGAAGATCACTGATGCAAATCCCTTGTGGGGAAAATTTAAGTAAAAAAAAAAAAAAAAAAAAAAAAAGAATATGAAAAATAAAAACCCTTTACAAACTTCAGTCACCCTAAAAAAAGATTAAAAAAAAACAAAGTACACATATGTGGTATCGCCACGCGTGTAATGACCTTATCTATAAATCCTGTCACATTAACAAGCACTGTGAACGTTGCAAAAAAAATTGAGTGATCAAAGAATCGTATAAACGCAAGACACGTCAACTCATCCCGCAAAGAACAAGCCCTTACACAGAAAAATAAAGTTATGGCTTTAAAACTATGGCAATGCAAAAAAACATGTTTTCCTTTTTGAATAAAAGTAATTTTATTGTGTAAAAGCGGTAAACCTAAAGAATATACAAGTTGGGTATCTGTAATTGTATCGACCTGCTGAGCTAGCATTTCATTTATACCTCACGGTGACCACTGTAAAAAAAAATAATGTTATGGCTGTGAGACTCTGGTAGCATTTCTACTGTGTAAAAGTAATAAAACATAAACTATATAAAATCTATATCATTGCAATAGTACTGATCCGCATAGTAAAGTTATCTTATTTACACTGCACGGCAAACCTTGTAAAATTTGAGCCCAAAAAACAAATGCCTTTGTTTCCCCCCCCATTTTTATGGCCTAATGCAAAAAAAAAAAAACTATGGAACACCAGTGCACCCAAAATGCACAATACACCCCTAGATGAGATCCACGAGAGGTGGTGTATTCAAATTGGGGCGATCACTGGAAGGTTGCACCTGTTCTGATGGGGAGGGGGGGCTTTGCAAATGCAACATGGTATCCACCAAAATCTGCGTTCCAAAAGCCAAATAGCTCTCCCTCTCTTACGCCCTGCCATGCGCCCAAACAGCAGTTGACACCCATATATAAGGTATTGCCAAACTTGGAATAAATTGCATAGCAAACTTTGGGGTGCTTTTTTTCAGGATTCCTTGTAAAACATTTTCAGCAAAAATTGCTGATATTTGTTTGAAAAAATAAATTTTTTCATTCTCACCGCCTAACACTAAAAATATTTATCTAACACCTGTGGGGCCGTATGCTCACTGCACCCCTGGATATATTCCTCAAAGGGTGTAGTTTCCAATATGGAGTCTTTTTTAGGGGTGTGCATTACGTTTTAGCACTTTAGGGTGTCCGTAAACCTGTAATGGCGCCTAAAGAAAATCATATTGAAAATGAAACCTCCAACGTCCAGTTGTTGCTTCCCCTATTCTGGGCCTGTGGTTGAGCCAAATGGCGCACTTACGAGACATATGGGCTATCTTTAAAAACGGCAGAATCTGGGGAATTGATGTTGAGTTGCATTTTCCTGGTCACATCTACCGTCTTCCTGTGAATAATGGATACCATTTGAAAATCTGCAAAAAAAAAAAGGTGAAATTTCAAAATTTCACCTGCACTTTGCTTTAATTTCTGTGAAATACCTAATGGGTTAATAAACCTCCTAAACGTGGTTTTAAATACTTTAAGGGATGTAATTTATGGGGGTATCTAACATAAAGGCCCCTCAAAGCCAGGTCAGTATTATTCTGGGCCTAGCTTTCTTGAAATGGTGAAAAATTACTACTACATTTCTAAGCTCCCTTATGTTGTAAAGAATTATGCTAATCTACAGCAGACATATAGTTTGAACTGGCAAATTTTTCAAAATTTTCACAAAGTTTTGATATTTCTCACAAATAAGAATTATATGGTCAAAAATTTCTTACTAATTTTAAAGCACAATAGGCCACATGTATGAAAACTGTCTAGGTCTAAAATTCACTTTTTTGCCCATAGCAGCCAATCACAGCACCCATTTCATATGGTGCTCTGGAAAAATGAAAGGGGCGCTCTGATTGGTTGCTATGGGCAACAAGGTGAGTTTTAGACCTAGCCAGTTATCATAGATGAGGCCCAGTGTGTCATGCGAAAACCATCGTTGAATCACATGGATAGGTAAGTGTCAAAGTTATCTTCAGATCACTGTTACAATGGAGATCAGTACATAGCAGTACTGCTGTATACTGCTCTCCATGGCAACTGTCCATCACTAAGCGACAGTGCTGGGCATAGTGACGTCATGGGCAGCCAAGAAGCCTTTGTTTGGCTTCCCTGACAGCCTGGGAGCCTTTGGAGCCTGAGATCGCCCCACGGATGCTCCTAAGGGGACAGAGGGAGCTCCATCACTCTGTATTTTCCTTAGCTGCCGCGATCGCTTATTCTAGGTCACTCTAGATCAGGGGTGTCAAACTGCAGCCCTCCAGCTGTTGGGAAACGACAACTCCCATGATGCCCATGGTTATAGATTATACAAATGCATGATGGGAGTTGTAGTTTCCCAACAGCTGGAGGGGGGCAGTTTGACACCTGTGCTCTAGATTATTTCAAGATACCCCACACCTCGACATTTTATGCAGCCCACGTGTATGCATTGAGGCATGTAGCTTATTGTAGGCATACAGCTTATTGATCATTTTCAGGCTGTCTTATGTTTTTTATGCTAAATTATACAGCAATACAGATCTTTATACTTCACTGCGCAGTTAGACTTTGAAGAAGTACTTTTAATATTAATAATCTTTTGGCATCACAACCTCTATTTGTATAGAATTGTATTTTATGAGCTGTTTTTGTCTAACTACATTACTAGCTACTTTGGTTACAGCAATTATTTTTTTTCTGTTTTTTTTTCTTCTTCTTTACGTTTTAGGATGACCGACTGAAAGAACCACTGCAGAAACTCAAAACTGCTATCAGTAACGTGATGCCTGGCCAGCTGAACAGATACCAGGAGGACTGTCAAGCACATAATCAAGCTAGAAATGCCAAGTATGTATATCGGCTATTTCATAATCTGGAGCAATGGAGGTTACTGTACTGTATCTACTTCTTGACTGCACAAATTCTTGAATTATTTTTGAGTAAAGCAGTTGTAGGTTTCCAATTCTACGATTTTAATAGAATAAATGTAGTTTGGCTGCTAGGCCATTGTTCATAAATGATTTATGGAAATATTAATAGCTAGGGCATATATATGTATGGGCAGCACAGTGGCCCATGGTTAGCACTATTACCTTGTAGACCTTTAGTCCTGGGTTAAGCTTCCACCAAGGACAAAATCTGCAAAGAGTTTTTATATTCTTTTTGTTTTTGTGGTTCGCCTACACTCCAAAATACCTACCGACGGGTTAATCTGGAATTTAGATTCTGAGCCCCAATATAGAAAGGCACCAATGTGCACAACAATCTCTGCAACACTGTGGAATATAATGGTGCTATATAAATGAATAAAATGTTTGATGTAATTTACATAAAATCAAATGCTTTAAAACATTTTAAATGATGAAAATACAGTTAACTTGCATTTAAAGGGGTTGTCTCAGTATAAAGATTGGCTTTCAACATGTAGGGAACACTAAATGAAGACTTTTTCCAAATATATTGCGTTCATTTTTTAAAAAAAATTTTTAAGAAGCTACAAGTGATTTTATCACCACCTGTGCTCTCTGGTTCCCCAAGTGAGCGACCTGTGTACTCTTCATCCCCTGCTGTTTGTTCTGTCTGATAGCAGGGAGTGACGTCATCACACAGGTCGGCAGCACAGAACTCCAGACAGTGAGAGCTTGTTTATCTGTTCTTTCAGACAAAAGCCAGTAATTACTACTGTTTGCTTTAATTCCAAAGCTTCCCTGGTCCTGACAGCATGAGATTTATCTAATTAGCAGAGGTCTGCATACACGGAGCTCATATGCTAATTACAGACAGCTTGACCAGGAAGTGAAAGAGCAAAGTAGCATTATTTAATTCATGCATCCTATGAAACTGAGATGAGACAACCCCTTTAAAGAACAATTTATGCTTTTATAGCTCGGACATACTTAACATTACTGTACAGATATTGTCATCATGTTCAATAGTCCCTGTCCCAATGACTCGCAAAGATATTCTCATTGATTTATCGTTAAACTTGTTAAACTTGAATTCTTATCAAATTCATTTCCGTTCAGAGTTTGCGTTATTACTGATCCTGCTTGTTTACATATGGTTTCCTAGATTTTCAGTCCCCACGCCCTCCTTTTACTGTAGCCACCCGGCACCAACTTGCTCATGACATAGCTGCTAGAGCACAGAGGTGGAATGATGTGTAAACAAGCCGGGTAGATAAACTGCTGTATCTTTTTATGAGATTAGGCAAAGTCAGAACTGCAGTGTATTTTATAAGAATATGTATTCACCTTTGGTCTACATTTTTAAAGCTAAAAAGTGAGGTGGGAATTCCCCTTTGGTTGTCCTCCTTTTAAAAATCAGTGTGCTTTTGGACTGAGAGGAAATACATACCCAGACACAAATTGGGACACCGTACAAAGTATGTGGGACCTGCACCTATTTTAAGAAAGGGGCCACCAGAAAGCCTTGTTTAAGAATGGAGAGGTGGTTGGAACTCTCCTATTGATTTCAATGGGAGTGCTATCTACAACTAAGCGGGGTTGCTTAGCTGTACTCAAAACCCGAATTGAAATGAATGGGTGTGTTCTGACCACCTCTCTGTTCTCAGTGGAGACTTTTGGTGCCCATTCTCAAGATGGTGCCTGCACCGATTACTCGTTTTATGGTGTATCCTATCAATATGTCCTAAAATGTGTGAGATGAGGACAACCCCTTTAAGAGTCAGTAGTAAAAATAGACCATTCACTTGCATTACAGCTTTAAAGGAGTATTGATTGAATAACTTGTTATAATCCAGAGGAATAAGGTCAGATCATTGGAGTCGTGTGCATTGTCAGGCAGGAGACCTGATGTAAAAATGAATATTCTTTCTCTCAAATTATTTCACAGCGATGAAAGTGCAAAATTAAATTTCTCAATCCAGTGACACCTCAATCATGCAGTTCAGCAAAGACTGATTTCAAATGTTGGTTTTGACACTTTCAGGCATCAAGCTGATGACGACCGTGACCGTAACCCTTCAGAGGAGGAAGATGAAGAGAAGCCTGGAAAGAGAGTCATGGGTCCAAGGAAAAAGTTTTTCTGGGATGACACAATCAGGTATTACGCTGTTACACTTAAAACCAGCTATCAGCGCTTGCTATTCTAATACTGTATATAATTGTGGCTGCTATTGCAAAAACTTGCATTAACTTGCACATAAGGACTTGTGTTAACTTGCACGTTTTCTCTTCCGTTACCTATTTTAAATGTAGGAGTTTATTGTGTAATCTAGTAAAGATTAAACTGGGATGCTATGAGCTTGAACTCAATAAAACTCAGTCTGCAGAGGACTATCTCAAGAATTTTATGGAAACGGAAGTAAAACCCCTATGGCCAAAAGGCTGGATGCAGTCCAGGTAATAGTCACACAGTTTTACACTATATTGTCAGTGTGAGTTTTTTTTTGTTTTGCGTTCTTAAATTTTTTAAATTATTATTATTTTTTTTTTTATAGAATGCTATTTAAGGAGAGTCGCAGTGTACATAACCACCTCACTTCTGCTCCGTAAGTATAAACACCTGGACAACGTTGTTGAGAACAGTGTGGCCTTACACATTAGGTAGAAGTGGTTACACAGAGTTTCAGCTGATAAATGCATTTTAGATGAATTTTGTTGCAAGTTCAAAGTGGGCATGCATGTTTGAGTACAGCAGTTGAATAATGGCTGACATATATTACAAGAAGTGATGTTAAGGTCATTCGGTGGAATTCCATGTCCACCCATTGTGTGACCTTCAGCTACTAGCGATTATCTGCCAGAAATTATAGACACAGCCGTAAAAAGGATGAAAATCTAGACAGTTAGTTTTTTTCCTTTCTAGTAATTTAGGAAAATGTGTAAAATGCATGTAGAAGTTTTTGCTATATATGTACATACTATATATGTAACCCAGGATGGTGTCCATAAAAATACTAATCCTCCCATGAAAAATCACTTTACAAAGTGGAGGGCAAAATAAAAAAAAAAGTAATGTAGTAAAGAAAAACAAAAATTGCCCCAAATAAGCTGACTTGTTTTGCAGTATTGGCTTGCAAATCGATAAAAATATATAGTTATATTTTTTTGCAATGAAGTATTGACAATTTAATTGTGTGCTGCTTTTTTCCTTTTGTTTTTAGAGCAAAGAAGAAAGTAATTTTGGTCCCAAACCCAAAGTTAAGGTATTTAATTTTCATTTCGCTTTAACCATTAAAGATAAATGTACACATTTCATGTGGCATTACTCTAATTTTTTCACTCAAAATATTTTCTCTACTTGTTGTATAAATTATATTCTAATGTACAGTTGGGGAGGCAGTAGGCTTGATTTTAGAGATGTAAACTATTGACATGTTCATGATTTTGTATGTATGTGATGTGTGTGTGAAAATACAAAGTACATTTCATTTCCGCTGTATCTATACTGGGGGCAACAGTCATGTTTATCCGTAAGGGTATGTTTACATTACGTATTTGCGGGTAATACTTCGCAGGGCTGTGGAGTCGTTACCTATTTTGCAGGAGTCAGTCATAAAATGGACCGACTCCGACTCCCAAAATATGTAATTAGTTGGTCCAGTTAGTTAGTTCGATGCAGTGCAAAGAGCAAGAGGAATTGGGTCTGGCCAGTGCTACTGCTCCCATATCTTCAGCCTTATCACATGAGGAGTGTAATTGATAACATGGAGCAGGCAAAGCGCTGCCCCAGGGGAAAAGATTCTGCTCCCAGGGCAAACAGATTTCAGCAACATTTTTCACCTACTTTCAAAGAAGTAGAAGAGTTCAACCATTCATCAAAACTGTCTGTGGCTGAGGCAATTCCTTTATACCCTGACATTGTTAGAGATGTTGCCCCAGTGGTCACTGCTTTGCCTCCAACCCAAGTTAGTGTAGAGAGGCCGTTCTCTAGCCTGGAAATAATGAGATCAGATGTGAGGTCGTCTATGCAGGATCTGATGGAGGCAATACTATTTCTCAGAACAAATTCAGAAAATCCACAAATGTTCCTGCCGGGTTTTGCATATTTACAATTTTTTTGTGTTCTAAAGTCATATCCAATAAATATATTTTACACTGACAAGCAAAATGGTAACAATGTTTTGAACTTGGGACTTTCAGGCTCCATATCTCACCATCCACTACAGCTTTGTACATGAGGCTACTGTAATTTTATATACAGTCATCTTACCTATCTTATACATAAATTTGACTTGCAAGTATTTAGCATTTGCTTAGTTCTGCAGATTCTTTCCTGTAACTGCATTGTTACTGTTTTTGCTCCTAAAAATCAAAATGTTAATTTGTATTATTTTGTTAGTATTTGGGAAAACCACCTTTTTGGTTTTCAATACTGCCTGAATCCTTCTGGGCTCTGAATCAGATTCAAGCATATCTTGACCAAAAACTGATCCCAGGTCACTTCGACACATTCCCAATGTTGGTGCAGACTGGACTTGTATACAAATACAGCTTTTTCTTCAACTCTACCCACAAGTGTTCAAAAGATCAAAACATTGTTACCTTTTTTCTTGTCAGTGCCTGTGCTACCTAAATAGCTTAGTGATTGTATCATAAGGTGATAAACAGCCGGATGTTACCATTTTACTACAGTAAAGTTATCACTTAAACATGCGCCGAGTGTGAGGGAGTTGGAGGTTTGGGAAATTGAGGAGTCGGGGCTTTGGCTTGCCGACTCCACAGCCCTGGTACTTCGGCGTGTAATTGTGCTGCAGTGTGCCTGAAATAGATCCCGCAAATACGGTAAAATCATAGCACTCATGTCACTTCTTTCAGGCGCTTACGCACCAGAGAAAGTGGAAGTGATAGGAAAGTGGGCCTTAGCGCAGTTGAAGGTACACGCTGGCCAGCGCATACGTTCAACAGCAGGCGCATTGGGGTGCACGCACAGGTATGTGTCGCTATATGCTGTGTGAACTCACCCTAAGGCTATGTATACACTGCATCGGACAAAAAGCAACCTTTTTTTTCCGATGCAGGACCGTGGTTTTTGTCATGTTTTGTGCAAAAACAGTGGTCGTTTCTTGTTTTTTTGACGCCAAGAAAACTAAAAGCGCCAGTGTATTATACAACATTTTGTACAATATGCCTGCACCAGAAGACGAGCTGTGGAGACTGCAGCTCGTCTTTTCTATTCTAGTCTATGGGGCCACATAAACGAGAATATTTGCGATGCTTTTAAAAAAAAAAAAACTAAAAGTGCCAAAAATACAATCGTAAAGCTGTGCAGTGTAGACACAGCCTAACAGTCGGAAAGTTCATGTTGTGGTATTCAGAAATAATTGTCAATTAATGATGCCTAAAGAAGGCGTTCTCTGGGAAGAACAGACGGAAGATTGCTGGAAGTTTTTTCTTTTATTGTCCTATTTGTTCATTGCTTTTTTTTATAGCTTATATTTTATTTATTTTCAGGAATCAAGTCCTAAAAAGGAACAGAAGGTTTCTACGCCTCTCTCGACTGTGGCTCGTTTACCTTCTCTAAATACTACACCAATTGGAGGTCCTGCAATCTCCACTTGCTCTGAGACCATTTGCCTGGATGACTCTTTAGATGAACAGCTTTCTTTCAAAACTCCTTCACTAGATTCAGTTTCTGAAGCTCTGGCCGTTCTAAAGAATGGATCTGGCCCGTCATCCAGTTCTCACACAGAAACCCCAGTCTCCCGGCCAAAAGTTAATCTGAGAGAAGAAAAGCTAGCTTCTATCATGAGCAAATTGCCACTGGGTGGTCCTAAAAAGGCTGAGACACCTCAGCATACCACTAGTCTCATTGCAGGCCACTCAACCCTGTACCAAAGAAGCCCCAGGATCATGCAACAGCCCATTCAACAGTGGTGTCTGGGCTCATTGCAGGTTCTTCCATTCAGAATCCCAAAGTGTCATTGGAACCACTGCCGGCTAAGCTGCTTCAGCAAGGATTGCAAAGGTCTTTGCCAGCTGAGGTATCCTCATCCTCCACGCCTGCTAAAATGAAAGCATCTTCTGCTTCTCAGCCTAAAACCGTTTGCGCTTCTTCCTCCACGTCACCATCTTCCACTTCAGTGCCATTGACGTCCTCAACACATGCCCATGTTTCTTCCTCCTCATCACAAGTACAGAACTCTTCCTTGCAGACAGTCAAGGTCAATCCACCCGTTCAACAAAACTATGTTACTCCTTTACAAGCTACAATAAGCAAATCTCATACTAACCCTGTTGTACGCCTGACCAGCAGTCCCCAGATCTCTTCCACATCACCCATTATCAAGACACCTGAAAAACCAGTTGGTTACAGACCCCCTTCTTCACCTTCTCCAGGGAGCAGTCAGCATGCACCAGTATCTCGAACAGCTGCCTCTTCTACCTCTAGTAACTTGATGTCAAAAAATGTTGGCACTCACAATTCAAACCCAGGTTTTAAATCCCCTTATACCATGGCTCCTTCACCCAAACCTACCACTTCTCCCAGTTCTTCCAGTTCATGTTCTCCTGTTCAACAGAATTCTCCACATCATAAGATGGCAAGTGGAATAAGCATTGGACGTCCTTCACCCACAGCTAGCCCAGTACCCTCCGGTCGAGGAATAGCCGTTTTTCAGGGAGTGAGAAACTCTTCAGCACCTCTCAAGATACCTAGCTCTTCTCCCAAATTAGTGTCACCTGTTATCAGGCAAGCAAGCTCCTCTCCAAAAATACCTACTACTTCTCCAGTACCGTCTCCTGTCCCTTCTCCAAAACTGACCAGTCCAGTTCCAAAAGTACAAAGCCAATCTCCAAAACCACCTAACCAGCCTATAAAATCCCCTAACCCAACTCCTAAGTCTGTAAACTCTACACACCCTGCTCCTATAAAGACCACCGTTCCCAGCTCTGTTTTAACTGTGCCTATCAGCAGAGCCAATCAAAATTCAAATGTTTCAAATAGGACTCATATTTCCGGGGGAACAGGGAGCGGAGCACTGGGTGCTACTAAACAGCCAATGCCTCACAGACAACCCTCTGCCTCAGGGTCTCCCGTTACAGCAGCTACTGTACAGGTAGTTTATAAGAAACATTGCTTGGGACACAAAATTATTTTTTTTAAAGAAGAATATAATTGCACGGGCTTTTGTGAAGCAAAATTTACTTGTAGAATAGAAATTTGACAAATGTTTGCTTTGGGGCATCATATGAGAAATATATTCTGCAATATGTGACTGATTTTTCTGAAGGAGCTTAACCCCGTACCCCACCTGGACATATGGGTATGTCCATGTGCAGGTTAGAGGCTGTGAAGCGCTTTGATGCCGCTGGGAGGTGGCTGCTTATTGCAGCTAACACTCAGCAGTTACAGCGTCAGAGGGCGCCGGCACCATCCCGTGTGGTTTTAACCGCTAAATCCTCACTTTGATCAGTGCGCCCGATTGGTTAGCATGGCAGCTGGAAGCCTTGTGAAGGCTTCCATCAACGGCATGTTTTCTGTTTGACTACTTCCAGCACCAGGCAGGAAGTAGCAAAACCGCCATCTTTGTACACCGTAATGTATTGTTTATACAATGCTTTATGCTGTATAAATGATTGCGGCCATTAGTGGTGAAGCACCCTGGGGGGGACTAAAAAAAAAATAAAAAAAAAAGAAAAAAAAAAATAATATATATATATATATATATATATATATATAAATATATATATATATATATATATATATATATATATTTATATATATAAAAAAAAAAATTCAAATCACTCCCTTTTTGGCATTTTACAAAGTTATAACGTTACATATTTGGTATCGCCACATCCGAAAAAGTCAAATCTAATGAAATATAGCAATTTATCCCATACACTGAACACCATAGAAGAGAAAAATTCAAAAAATTTTGGGTAATTTCACATCCTCTAAAAATTGGAGTAACATTGATAAAAAAAAAAAAGTAAAAGTAGCATGTATTCCAAACTGGTACTAATAAAAAGTACTCTTCAGCACGCAAAAAAATGTCCTGTCTTTCAAGTCCGTAGGTGTTAGTACTGAAAAGTTATTGGTTGCAGAAATGGCCCCGCGTCTCAACCCAAAAAAATGCAAGGTCCTTAAGGGGTTAAAATATTGGGTTAAATCAGTCATTAATGGGCAGGTCTAGTCACAGGTGGGTGGGCTGAGGCTTTGAAACTCTTCATTGATTCCTATGGGGATTTTCAGCGTACAAAACGCTTCAAGAATTGACATACCACTTTTTCAACGCCCAAACAGCGTCCAAAGAAGTGCCTAGAACGTGCTTAAAAACCTCAATGTGTGTGATCTACAACGCTGCTTTACATAGGTATCAATGAAAATGAATTGGAGGCTTTTTTACGCTGTTTTGGCGAGGAATTGCTACAAAAACAGTGTCCAAATCAGCCATGTGAACTTACCCTAACAAGTTACCTTGTCGAGTCATCTTAGAATAGCAGTTAATTGGAGGATCATGTAGCCTCATACTTTGCTGAGATACAGTGGATCTTATTGGTTAGTCGCTGCTGAAAGACCAGCTGTTCCTGAAATAATAAAATATTAATGTCCTGTTCTTGGTCCTGGAAAAAATTTGCGCTTCAGAATGAAAGGTACTGAAATAATAAAACGGACATTAAAAATGTAAGATGCATCATTTAACTTAGTTCCCACTAGGGAATATACCCTAAACTAATAGTAATAACACCTCATATCCTGATGTTCTCCTCCAGTTGTATAAAAATTATGGCCTATCCTCGCAATTAACCGCTCACGTTTGATTGATGCTCCTCCCAACATCCCCACTGATCAGCTGATTGAAGTAGCCATGGCCGTCACGCAAGCACTGCAACCTCCTTAACCCTTTAAGGTACCCTGGCACACGATTGCTGCGGGAGTCCAGTGATGATTGACAGCCGGGCTCTTGCCATGGGGAACGAAGATAACTCCGTTCCCGGCAGTTTAACCCCTTAACTGCCGTGAATAGCAATTGCAGCAGCTAATGAATATGACGGAAGGAGAAAACTCCCTCTGTTCACCATAGGAACACCAGCAACAAAATTGCAGGGTTCCAGTGGTTGCCTTGGCATCCCAAAGCGGTCAGGCAATGACCTCCGGGTTGTCTGTGATGGCATCCTGCCAGGCTGTGCCCGGGGACGGAGTCTGACAAGGTGATTGACAGGAATAATACATTACAGCATGTCTGTGCTGCAGTGTATTATGCCAACTGAGTTATAACAGGTAAAATTGTAAAAAAATAAATTAAAGTAAAACACGCACACCACCCTTGCCCATTACAAATACCAATCGCCCCAAAAAAGTTTTAAAATAAAAAGTGCTCATATTTGGTATTGCCATGTGCATAACGACCTATCCTATAAATCAGGCAGGTTACTTTACCAGTATGTTGAATGCCATAAAAAATTATGAAAAAAAACTATGGCAGAATTGCAAATTTTGCTTATCCTGCTGCACATATAATGGAATAAAGTAGTACAAATGAAAACATCAGTTTGTCCTGCAAATAAAAAGCCCTTACACAACTCTGTGTATGGAAAAATAAAAGTTATGGCCATCAGCAGTGTGTGATACATATAGTTTTACACAATAAGAACATTAAACAACATTAAAAAAACAATATAAATTGGGTAACGGCAGCAGAGTAAAACTAACCCGTCGTGTACTGCACGGTGAGTGCTGTAAAAAATAAAAATACACAACCTGGTAGTGTTTTATATTTTCTTCACCCTGCCTTCCAAAATCATATTTGAAGGCGATCAAAAACTCATGTGTCCCCCAAAAATGATACCAATAAAAACGTCAATTCAAGCCAGGGAGAAAAAAGCCTCTACAGAGAAACAAGTTATGACTCTTAGACTTTGGCGATGCAAAAACCTTTCTTTTCTAACGAAGTGCTTTTACACAATAAAAAGAGTAAAACGTAAAAAAAAATATACAAATTTGGTATCTCTGTAATCGTATTGACCTGCTGAGTAAAGCTAGCTTGTCATTTATACTGCACGGAGACTGCTGTAAAAAATTAAAAAAAAACAACCAGAATTGATTTTTTTTTTTCATTCTGCCTCCAAAAAACTTGATAGAGATCAAAGCTTCATGAACCCTAAAATGACACCAAAAAAAAAAAAAAAGTCCACTCATCCCGCAAAAAACAAGCCCTTAATCATCTCCATATACAGAAAAATAAAAGTTATGGCTGTCAGACTATGACAACATAAAAACGTACTTTGGGGGCTTTGTAAATGCGACATGGCCCCACCAAAATCCTGTGTTTCAAAGCCAAATAGCGCTCCCTCCCTTGTACGCCCTGCCATGCGCCCAAACAGCAGTTTACGCCCACAGTAGGTTATTGCCGAACTTGGAAGAAATAATTTTAAATACATTTTGTGAGTCAACCCCCCCCCCCCTCCTCCAGAATTCCTTGTAAAAATTAAACTTTTCAGTTGAAATAGCGGATTGGAAAAAATAAAATGTGTTATTTACACAGTCTAAAAGTTTAAAAAAAAAAAAAAAAATTGTTTAACACCTGTGGGATTCATACACTCGCTGCACCCCTGGATATATTCCTTAAGGGTGTAGTTTTACAAATTAGGTCTTTAGGGGAGTTTATTAAGTTTTAGCACCTTAGGGTGCCCTGAAATGGTGCCTAAAATATATCCTAATGAAAATGAGACCCCAAAATCTAGCAAGTGCTCCTCCTACTCTGAGGGTTGTAGTCAAGTCAAATAGCGCACTACGGCCACATATGGGATATCCCTAAAAATGGCAAAAACTGGGGAATCAATATTGAGTTACATTTCCCTTTTGTCATCTACCATGATCCAGTAAATCAATAAAAATTTAAAATCTGCAAGAAAAGTGAAATTTCACCTCTCTTGCTTTAATGTCTTTGAAATACCTAAAGGTTTAACAAACTTTGTGTTTTGAATATCTTGAGGGGTACAGTTTCTTGGATGTAGTCATTTATGGGGGTGTCTAACATAAGGGCACCTCAAAGCCACGTCTGAACTGGACTGGACCTTAAACTGATCAGTGTTTCAAATTTTCTTGAAAATGTTAAAATTTGCTACAAAATTCAAGAGCCCCCTAAAAATATTGTTTGAAAAATGATGCTAACATAAAGTAGACTTATGGTAGATGTTTGTTATTTACTAATTTGTTGGGTATGACCATCTGTCCTACACACAGAAATTTTTAAACTTTGAAAATGACAAATTTTTCTAAATTTTCACTATTTTTGATACTTTTCACAAGTAAACAAGGATTGTTTTTTCCACAAAAATGTATTGCTAATGTAAAGTGCCAGGAGAAAGCATTCTCAAATTCACACAAATAGGTAAAAACCATTAAAAAGTTATTCCCCGATAAACTGACACATGATGGATTTGAAAAAAAGGGCTTGGTCCTTACGTCCAAAAGAGGCTTAGGGTATGTTCACACGGCTTATTTTGGGGCGCATTTCGCCACGTATCGTGAGCGTACTGCGCTCTAATACGAGCGAAATGCGCCCCGATCATTACGGTAATCCACAGTTCTCATAGCTATGGATTACGCCCTCCTCACACGGGGTACAATACAATGTATTGTAGGGGGGGGAGATAATTGAAATGCCCCTTTATTTGGGCACTTTCGCGCGGAAATGCTTTCAGGGGTCAGCGGGCTGCGGGCTCCCCTTTCACGATCCCCAACCCCCGAAGACCCAGCGTAGTTGCGGGGCGTACTGTACATGTGAACATAGCCTTAGGCCTTACGAAGTTAGTTTGCTTTCAATTGCACTTTTATTAGCTCCAGTAAAGGACACAGTGTGCCCCGTCGATTGATCCAAAAGGGCCATGTTTAGCAAATACACATTTTAATTTTTTCCTAGGCATATTACCCATCGTATAAGCGTAATTGCTCACCTTTGAACCTCATTCAGAAACCCTACATATACATACACTGAAAATAATACTCTTTTTATTGAACTCAGCGTGAAAATTTAAAGCCCCCCTGACTTGGGGTGGGAAATTTTAAACCCTAAAAAAAATTTAAACGCGGGGATGGTTAAAAAAATAACAAAAAAACACTACTCCCCTCTCCAGTCTGCTGCCTTGTTCACATATGAGTTGGAGGTTTCATTCGGAGCCCCCATCGTGCGTTCTGTCGGGAATGACAGGAAAAAATAGCGCAGCAGAACGGAGCTTCTGACGCAGCTGTAAACCAAGCCTTACTCCACAGTATCCCTCGTCTTTTCCCAAAAAGGGGGTTGTTCACTACATTGATTCTTTTCCATTTCAGTCCTTTTTTTCTTGGTTTCTTTTTGAATTCGGGGGGCGTTTTACTGGCTTCTACTGGTTTGCAGTAGAACCCCAGGTCTGTAGCTATAGCAACCAGTTCTGGCGCCTATCAGGATAGAAAACATTCTGTAGTAAGCAAACCATGCTGGGAGCCCATCATAGATTAAACAGGTCTGTAGGGATAGCACCTGAGGAGGATGCGCCCCCTACAAAAGGGGAATCTTGGAAAGGTGGAATGTCAATGGACATATATTGCAAAGTGACTTGTTTTTCCAAAATCGTTAACATAAGGGCAAACTTTGAATTGGAATCGGTTTGTCCTAGTTATCAGACATATATTCTATGACAGAACAGAAAACCAGAAATTATGTGAATCAGGCCTAGTATATCTTATATGCTTATATGTTCACTCATATTATTCATTGATCAATAACAGAATCTACCAGAGGAGACTGGGTTCATACTTAAAGGGGTTTGGCCACGATGTAATTTTGATGTGGGAACGTTCATAATGAGCATTTAAATGGAATCTGTTCGCCTTTTTTTTTTTTTTTTTTTTTTATTTTTTTTTTTTTTTTTTACTTTTTTTAAATCAAGCCCCTGATCCATATTCTTTTCCTCTTTGCTTTTTTTTTTTTCCCTGATTGTAGATTTCTCTATTCGGCCGTTTATATATGATTGTGGGGAAGACATTTTGCTTGTACTGTTTTAAAACAGCAGTCAGAGAGATATTAACAGCAGATTCATGCACATAGGATTTTTAAAGGGACCGATTCTGTCCCAAAGACATGTATAGGAGATTTTTAACTGTGAAGGGAGGGGAGAGGGGGAGCTGTGACATTCCTCTTGTGACTGGGGGGACCCGGTGTTATCTGTAACATTGGTGTCTCCTTTCCTTTTGGGACCCTCTTTGTGTGATAATGAGAAACCCACTGCTGAAAAGCTCTCTAAACAGAACGGGGAAGTGTCCCGGACGATTATTAGGCCTAGTGGCCAAAGTGAAAACTGCAGGACTTAAAAATTATTTTAAAAAAATACTGAAAGTGATATGGAAAAATAAAAAAAAAAAAAAATCCTAAAAAAAAAATCTGTTTAACATAAAAATGTGAGTTAAACAATGTCATTTTTTGATGACACATTCCCTTTAAGCAAGTTTGTAAATAGAAAGTCATTAGAAAAGATGTTCTATATAAGAACTGCTGTCACCTGTCTTATTCCTTTGTGTACTGCTCGTTGTCAAGGGTTTTGGCCAGCACTTCCCTCCTGGCTTGCTGGCCGCGCTTGCTCAGTTGGTATCTTCCTACCCAGCCATCACATTCTTCCATGGTAGAGAGCAGAGCAGTGCTTCTGGGCATGCGCACTAGCTCTGCATCCTCAGCCACACCATCTTCTACCGTGTTTTCCAGAAAATAAGACCTCCCCCACAAATGGGAGGCTACCTGAACAAGAGGCGCTCATTTAAGGAAAGTGCTATTGCTAGACATGAGAGATTGGGGCCAATGATTCTAAAAGAAATGGAGTCACAAGAAATTCACCATGAAATTCAGGATTTGTAGAGTGATGACAATGTTCCTGAAGATGATGACATGGTAAATGGACCATAGATGGAAATAGTCATAAGAAATTAATGATGGAATTCAGACTTTGGCTGGTTATACAGATGTTTGTGATAACGGGACTACAGTAGATTAATAAATGTTTTTTTTTTGTTCAACACTAAATGTGAATTCTTGTTCGTGAAAAAATAAGACATTCCCTGAAAATAAGACCGAGTGCATCTTTAGGAACAAAAATTAATTTAAGACCCTGACTTATTTCCAGGAAAACGGGGTAGTTCGTGTCATCAGTAACAAGGAGAGGACACGGCATGGGGAGCGCAGGTACCAGACAGAACGGAGCACGGGAAGCCATAGGGTATGTTCAAACAGTATAGTACGTGTATAGTACGCGCGCAAAACGCCCGGTGTTCTGGAACCATGCACTGATCAGCACGGAGGGGGTGGGGGGCCATAGACATGCATTGTTTGTGGCGCCTAATCGGCACGAACAATTGACATGTCTATTCTCCCCCTGCACGCACAATACGATCGTATTGTACGTGCGGTGGGACGGCGCTTAATACATAGCTATCTATGAGAGCTATGGATTACCGTAATTGTGACGCACATTTCGCCGCATATCAAGTGCATTATGTGGTGAAATGCATGCCCAAGTAGGCCGTTTGAACATACCCATACAGTACAGGAAGAGACAGTATAGGCAGCACAAGTACAGGGAGAAAAATATATAGTTTGTATGGTGTTATTTGTACTTGGGACAATATTACATAATTTAGTCACTTGTTAGTTAGTGACCGAAGCGAGGAGTTATCCTCTGCGGTCTAGCCAATTATCCTTTGTGCTTAGCTAGACCGCAGAGATCCTCACACTGCCGAGGCTGACTGCATACTGAATATTCAGCCTCGGGAAAGTGCAATGGAGGCAGGTGATGGCGTTACAAAGAGGTGCGGCTTGCAGGAGATCTCTCTCCCCCCCCCCCCCCCTCCTAACCCCCTTTTAAAAGTACAAGACACCCCTTTTTTAGGACTAGAGCAGAGTGAGGGGACCAGTAAGGAGCAGAAATGAGGTCCTGGCCGAACCCCTTTAACGGAGAGCCCAGGATATAGCTGCCTATAGTAGTCTGATGGGAGGGAGAGGAAAGACGGAGACACAGATGGGGAAAGCAAAGCAGACGTCTTTGAGAAAAGCTGTAGGTTTTTTATGGTTTTCAGTATGTAGTGTTTCTTTTCAAAACTGTTGTAGCATTGAATATACTGGGGTTTTTTTGTTTTTGTTTTTTTGTTTTTTTTTTTAAATACTGTTTTATTAAGGAACATTGCATAGACCAATACCACAAGCAAATAAAAAAAAAAACTTGTAATCTTTCTGTAAAAAAATTCTTCACTTGTTAACCACTTGTTCACCCTCTTCACCCAACTTCCTGCTCTGAACATTTACTCTGAATTTTCTGCTAAAACCCCTCTTGAGAGATGAGACATTTTTAGGATACTAAAGGAGCAAGTTATGTGTTTCCCAAAGAAGTCTAGTGAGAGGAGAGGTGGAGCAGAATGAAGGGAGGGGCACTAAGAGACAGATGGGGATGCGATAGGCTCCATTAACGTCTTCTGCTGTTGCATCCCAGTGCTGCTCATTTCTACAATATAATGTCCTTGATGCTGCTTGTGTTACAGTTCAATAGGAAAGCAGTGTTGTCTTGTCTGCCTTCACTGTGGCGCTCATTGTAAACTGGTGAGAAATGCCAGATATTAGTCGTATAATGGTCAGAAATACTACTAATTTGCATACGCATGTGACTACTTAATTTGAAAAGTCACCTGAAAGGACAAGTTACACTTTATGGTACAAATCCACAGAGTATGAATAAATTCCTTTACAGTATGCATGTTTTTAAGAAGTTTGACTGTACATTTTCTCTTAGGCCCTGTTCACATGTTTATGGCCTTCCTTTAACATTTAGGGCATGTCCCCACGGCACAGGACAAATACCAGTCGGTTTATCCGACCGGTATTTGTCCTGTTTTAGTGCCGTCCCCACGGCCGCGGGGAGGGTTGGGGCGGCTTTTCTCATTCCCATTGACATGCACATATTCCGTCCGAAAACCGGACAGAAGAATGTGCATGTTCAATCTTTTTTTGGGCGGCCCGCCGGCATAAAAACCGCCGGGTGGAAACCCGTGCAGTGGGGACATGCCATTACGCTGGAATGTATACGGTACAGATGTCGTACACTAGTCGTCCATTCGCTGCTGTGACATCCACATTTTTACGTGGCCCCATGTTTGTAAAGATCATAGGAAGACAGTTTTGGCTGCCATTAGTATAATATACCCTATGGACACATTTAGTGTATATGCCAGGAGCATGCAGGAGAAACCTTGATTAAAAAAACAGGATGTGAACTTTGGACCTTTTGTTTCAGACTTTGACAATATTTAGACATTGCCATGTGGGACACCTATGCATTCTGTTCTGTAGTGTTAGGCTCATATCCTGCCATTATCCTTTGTAATGTATCTTATGAGAGAAAATACATCTTTCTCCACTTATGTGGCACTTTTCCTTCTCCACCCCCTCCTGAACTTCTCATTCATTTTGAAAATCCTGCAGAAACCTGTATATGTTTAAAAAAAATTAAAAAAAATGGTTGTCCTCTCACTGTGGGATCCTGTTACAGCTTGGAATCCAACTGTTCATCCGATCCTCATCCCCTCCATAACTTGCCATCAGGAGAATCTGAAAACCCCAGTACTCTTTGGATGGTTGGCTGGTGCTGCCAAAATTTATTTTACATTAATTTCATCAGTTCATCTTCGGCTTGTCTTCCAGCCTGGGTTTAACATTTGAGCACAATTTGAGCATAATCTGCCATAAAGATAGGATGTGTATTTATGCCTTAGCCTATGTTCACATGGCTTAAATTGGGGCGCATTTCACTGCGCATTTAGAGGTGTACTGTGCTCTATACGAGCAAAATGTGCCCTAGTCATTACGGTAATCCACAGTTCTCATAGAGAACTATGGATTACACCTCCTCTCACCGGGCGTACCATACGATCGTATTGTGCGCGCGGGGCGATAAGTGACATGTCATTTGTTCACTCCGCTTACACACCACGAGTAATGGCAGTCTATGGCGCCGGTGGGCTGCCGGCGCCCCCCTCCCTCCCCGCCCCGCGGGAGTACACACCAATCGGTGCGAGCTCCTGAACACCGGCGTAATTGCGGTGCGTACTGTACACCCCACAATTACTCCGTGTGAACATAGCCTTAGAAGAACAGGGCGTTACAAGTTGTTGGTTCAAATGATCAAATTGTCTGAATGGGGAAAAAAATAGGAACTAACAAAACATTGAAGTGTGTTCATGTTATTTGATTCTTGTACCGTCTTAAAATCCTCTACAATTTCGTGTCTGCCTAACCATTTTGGAGTTTAAACAGAGGGTGGGATCTTAAATGACAAGCAATGGGAATATGAGTGAGCATTGAATGCAGGCCTTCACTGTTAGGCCATGTTCACACGGCTTATTCTGGACTGATTCCAGCTGTACTGCGCGTCGTATTTGCGCTGCAGTATGGCTCCAATCCGTCCCTGTCATTACAGTAATCCATAGTTCTCCTAGAGAACTATGGATTCCGTCTCTCCTCCCCGCTCTGCAAATCCACCGCGGGGGGAGAAAGTGGCATGCACATTATTTACGGCGCATACACGCCGTAAATAATGCATTGTCTATGGGGCCGGCGAGCAGCTCCCCCACCCCCGTCCCACCCCTTATTCAAGCCGTATTGCGGGCGGGATCCGTCCCGCAATTACGGCTTGAATAAGCCGTGTGAACCGGGCCTTACATTTTAATCTGTGGTGTTTTGTGTATTAGACTTGTTGGATTATTTTTTTGCCTCTAACGTCCAATTTCTTTTACAGTCTGCTGCAGCATCTCTCCTTGCAAATACGGCACCGTTGACGCTCATGACATCACCGCTAGCTGTAACAAACCCAAATGTGACGGCATCCTCTCTTAATCCATTTGGCATGTTGGGCGGACTGGTACCGGTCACCATGCCATTCCAGTTTCCTTTGGAGTTGCTCAACTTTGGGAGTGACACTGCTGGTGCAGTAACATCCCCAGGTTCTACCTCAGCAGCTTTCCACCACAATCTCACACAGAGTAAGAATTGTGTTCATCTTTAGCAGGTTTTCTATTTTATAGGAGAATAAACTTGGGATAACGCTGCTTATTTTTATGTCACACAAATATCCACTTAAGTATTTAGGGCTCTTAAACACTGCATGGTTTGCTGGAAAAGATTTTAACACATATGTAACATATATCTATAGCGTCTGATTCCCTCGCCCAGTGTCGAAAGAGGCTTCCAGTAGCATCAGTTGGGCAGGAATGCAGTGGTTTACCACTTGCTAAACTGTATAGAAAATGG
>JAODAL010001428.1:35000-231795 GCA_025379985.1 Phyllomedusa bahiana
GGGACTAATATACCAAGGCCAAAGTTACAGGGAGCATAGGAGAGAGAAGAAAAAGGATATAAAATTATGGGCATATGTATAGCAAAGTAACAATAAAACACACGCAAGCATAATGAAGTATTAAATACAAACAAGAAAAAAACGCAACTTTAAGCCCTGCCCCCTGCAGCTTTAAAACTTTATATTCTCTATATATAATTGTCTGATGGGGAAAAATGACCTAATTACAAAACTTATTTTAGTGCCAAGAAAATAAGATGTGAAAACGTGTTGTGTTTTTTTAACTATTTTTCCTCATTAAAGTATATAAAACAGTAATGTAAAAATTGAATAAAAATGCAGCTTAACATCACAGAAAAAATTAGTAAAACAAGGCTATGTCTCCACTGCACAGAAAAATGTCCGTGTCTTCAGCGTTTTTCGTTTTCTGATAAAATGACTGAAAAACGCTCCCATAGACTTTTGTATAGTAAAAAGGTCCTGCTGTCTCCACGGAGCGTCTTTTTTTTTTTTTTTTTTTTTTTTTTTTTTTTTTTTTCTGCTCGTTTTGCTGCGGGTTTCGTTTTTTGAAACCTGTTGCAAAAAAACACTGAGCAGGGCAGAAAATGAACTATTGGAGTCTATGGGCTTGTTCACACGGAGTTTACTCTCCGTGTTACAAGCGCTTTTAGGATCCGTCTTGGGGTCCGCTCTGTCGGTCCCCAAGACGGATCTAACAATTAGCAGTGAGATTATCACTGCTCGCTATGCCGAACACACAGCGGTGTTCAGATGAGGGATCGCCGCTGCGTGTTTCAAAAGCTGTGTTATTGAAACGCGCAGCGGCGATCTGTCATGTGAACGCCGCTCCGTGTTCAGCGCAGCGAGCAGTGATAGTCTCGGTGCTGATTGTTAGACGCGTCTTGGGGACCGACAGAGCAGACCTCAAGACGGATCCTAAAAGCGCTTGTAACACGGAGATTAAACGCCGTGTGAGCAAGCCCTATGGCTGTCTCCACTGCACAGAAAAACGTCTTTTTTTTTTTTTTTTCTTTCGTTTTTTTTTTTTTACAATGCTGTGCATGTCTGCAACAAAAGGCGCCAAAATGTATATTTTTTTCAGCTGCTTTTGCCAGGCAGTGGACAAAAAAACAGTCTTATGAACGTATTTAGTATTTGGTTTTCTGGTCTTTTTTTTTATTTTTTTTATCCACTGCAGTTTAGACATAGCCTAAGGTTATGTTCACACGGCTTATTTTGGGGCGTATTTCGCGGGGAAATGCGTCCCATAATTACGGTAATCCATAGCTCTCATAGAGAACTATGGATTACACCTCCTCTCCCCGGGCGTAAAATACGATCTTATTGTACACGTGGGGAGATAAGTGACATGTCAGTTACTTGCAGCAATTATGGGAGTACGCGCTGAGCAGCGCAAGCTCCCGGAACACAGAATGTATTGCATTGCGTACTGTACTTACCGAGTACATCGTTTGAACAAACCCGAACAGCGCAAGAGAGCGTTATAGCAGTCAAACCAGCATGTACTATGGAAAAAGTAAACAGCCTGGTCAGTCAAGATCGGTTATTGTGTTTAAAAACATTATTATTCTGTGGTTTATTACTTTTTTCGCCAAGAGTGACTAAAATATTATAAGGGTTTAGGGACAGTTATGGAAAGACGTAGAAATTATTCATGGAACATGTAAAAGCTGTTCTCAACTTTTGAGCACTATTGGATACCAACAGATCTGCTGTATTGTATATTATTTAGAACTTTGTACAAGGGAAAGAGAATAGTGATATGCACCGTTGGGGCCTGTTCACACGGAGTTTGTTCACACGGAGTTTTCACTCTGTGTTACAATCGCTTGGTAGATCCGTCTTGGGGACCGACAGAGCGGACCCCAAGACGGATCTAAACAATTAGCAGTGAGATTATCACTGCTCGCTATTAGGAAGACGCAGCGGCGTTCAGATGAGAGATCGCCGCTGCGTGTTTCATAAGCGCTGCTCGGGTCCGTCTTGAAAAAAAATTAACGTGCAGCCCACCGGCCCCATAGACATTCATTATTCACGGCGCGTATACGCCGTGAATAATTGACATGTCCCTTCTCTCCCTGCGCGGCGTATTGTGCGAGCAGGGAGAGGAGTCGTAATCCATAGTTCTCTATGAGAATTGTGGATTACCGTAATGACTGGGACGTATCTCGCCCCGTGTTTAGCGCAGTATGGCGCGAAATACAGGGTGAGATACGTCCCAATAATTGCCGTGTGAACATAGCCTAACTGAATGTAATGTAAGTTGGCTCTTTAAATTATCTAACTCTGATGTCTATCAATGCAGGTCAACTCCAGATTGCATAATTGCTTTGGAGATGCTCAATAAAATGTCTAAAAAAAAAAAAAAAAAAAAAAAAAACAGCCTGGTCAGGACCTGTTTAAGGAGGATTCCAAATTTTTTTTGGGGGGGGGGGGCGCCCCGGACACTGTATCGCCATATGTAAACTTGTTTTGCAGTGTCCAATTGTCCTTGTAAAAAGTATCAAGAAAACTGATGATTTGTCTTTTGCTTTTGAATATTTAAGATGCAGCTCAAAGTAAAGGGGACTCTAAATTGCAACGTAAAAACCCGTGACAACTGACCAATGGACCTGAGTGGACAAGTTGATTTCAAAATGTATTCTCCTGATTGGCTTGGACAGTCCTATGGGAAAGTGCGTCGCCGTCGGAAAAAGCTGCCGTGTGCTGTCTATGTTTACATTAATCCTAAGCACTGTGGAAAGCGGAAAGAATACTTGATCAAAGCAAGAGGAAGAAGGCGGCAGGAGACTGTTCATGAGCATGGCCGGCTATAAGTTGGTGCTATCAAGCCACAAAGGATTTCTTCGAGGGCAAGGGATAGATGGGGAAAGAGTTTTCCCACTGTTACCTTAAATAATCACTGGGCTAAATGATTGTTTTATATTTATTTTTGTTGCAGGTATCATAGACCATAAACCCCGTGAAGTGGATACGTATGCATTCCATTCTATATTACTGAGAATTGCAGAACAAGGCTGCTGGCAAACCGTAGTTACCAATAAAATGCAGAAAACACCTTTTGCCCACTGTCAAGAAACTTATATTTGTGGAATTTCACAGATCATTATTTAATTCAAGTGGGACTTATTTTTCATTTTTCCAAATGGTCTATAAGCATAATTAATTGCCTTATTTTTTATTTAACAGTTAAAACTTTTAAAAGTCATGTAGGATTAAAGCTTTTTAAAAAAAACAAAAATTCTTGCACAAAGGTTTAAAAAATGATACTGTCTTGGGAAGCTGAAATTTTGCTCCTGTTTTTTTATATAGTAGATCACTTTCGTGGGAGGAAGCATTCAAAGGAAATTATGGGACTCGTAGTGAAATTTGTTATCAATCTCCAAGTAATTCTTTAGGCTTTCATCAGAAAAAAATTGGAAAGCAACAAAAAGGTGGTGCAAATGGCACTGTAATGCTGGTTGCAAGCATTTCAAGATAAAAGTATTACGTGAAAGGAAAAAAAAATCATTAAACTATACTGTTTCCACCAGTGTTTAATACTTGAAAATATTTTCCATTTTATTTGTCTGAATATTTGAGAATTTGGTTGAAACTGCACTCTTTAAAAGTTTAAAAAATGATCATCTGTTAAGTCTGTTGATAAATTCTGTTAATGTCGAACGCAGTATTTTTTTCTAGAAATTGTATTTTGTTAATATACATTCTAAATGGACGTGTGCATTCTTCCACATAAGCTGTAACTTAACATTAAAGGGGTTTTGCCACGATGTAATGTTGACGTGGGATCCTCCAAAATGGGTTTTTAATCACTTTTCTAAATATATGTGATTACAAAAATTGCAGTCTGAGAGAGCTACAGCCTTCCTTACATGCCCTTGGTTACTTCAAAGTTTGTATTAGATACGGCCTGACAGGAGCTGCTGGACGGGCTTGCGCAGAGAGAGCTTCTTATCTGATGAGACTGAGCTGCAGAAGTTTTCAAGGCACCGGGTAGCAATATGTTTTCTTTTGTATACAGAATAAACTAGTTGTAGTGTGATTAGATCCCTGCTTTATCTGATGACAGAACATGAAGGAGCTTTCAAGCTGCTGAGGAGAAAAGGTGTTGTCTTTTGTATACAGAATCCACAAGTTGTAGTTTGATTATTTCAGTGAACATGTCACACGATCCCTTATGCAGCTTTGTGCTCTAGCTGCGTGCGTCTCTCTCTCTTTCAGCTCTGTGATTTGTTTACATTAGCTTCTTGGCAGATAAGGCTCCTCCTGGCAAAACCCCTTTAAATGGGTTTATATTGTTTTTATTTATATAATAAGAAGATATCCAATATTCTAGTATACATGTATGAAAAATTCTGCTCCTGTGCCTTTTGTTATACCAATGCCCTAGTCCCCCATCAAGAAAACAGTATGGTACAGCAGAGATACCCATCTGTAGAAATAGCTCCCATGGCGTTGCTGTATGGACTAAATGACTGCCTGCTATTCTGTTAATAACAATGTTACATGATATTTGGGGGGTCAGGGAATAGACTGCGCACAGAAAATGGATAGGAGGGGAATATCTAATCATAAACCGTCTCACAGAAAGAACAAAAAATTTTCCCTTAAAATAATCTTTATTAGATATACGTTAAAAACCCAAGATATAAAATACCTCAATGGCCTCAAAAACAGCCAACTATAGAATTACTGTATAGTTAAACACAGACCTAGAGTAGTTAACAGTTAGTAAAAATAACTACCAAGGTATATATAACCAAAATCGACAAGGGGAGCATGTATTAAAGATACAACATAATTAGATAAGTGAACAACTATATTCTAAGAGAAAGACTCACGATTCTGTCGGTCTTATATGATGTGCTCACAAATCCAAGAATATCAATTCCAAGATAGGAAATAGAAAATTCTGAGAGAATATGGACCGGATAGATAATAATACAGTACTAAGTCCAAACCCTATCAAAGCGGAGCACCCGTCCCAAAAAGGACGACCCCACCTATCGACGGCTCACCCTAAATAATACATATATGTTCACGGTCCCATACAGATAATCTTAGACAATGTATATATCTATACGGTCCCATATGTATACAGACCAAATAGTGTAGTAATCCCAATGTAGTAGTCCCGGCGCGTTTCCCCAGTGTTCGGTTCATCAGGGGATGATAGAAAAAGTTCTGCTCCTCCATACATTACTGTTACCTGGATACCAGGGTCACATGACCTGTGTGGTGGTCACATGATAAGACACTGCTGGAGGTAGTAATACTGGAGAAGGTCTGCTGCTCCATACACTACTGTTACCTGGATACCAGGGTCACATGACCTGTGTGGTGGTCACATGATATGACGCTGCTGGAGGTACTAATACTGGAGAAGTTCTGCTCCTCCATACACGGTTACCTGGATACCAGGGTCACATGACTGTGTGGTGGTACCATAAGACATGAGCTTGCTGGGATCTAATACTGGAGAAGTTCTGCTCCTCCATACACGGTTACCTGGATACCAGGGTCACATGGCTGATTCCATGTTTACTCTATCAAAGTAGTCCATGGGAGCCATTTTTATGGACAAAAATATGAGGTAACATTTTTTTTCCACATATGTGCCTACAGCAATGGTATAATTGTGGTCCAGGAGCATAGTATTTAATACATGTATGTAAAGGAAATTGATTTTGTTGTCATATACATAATAAATAAAAACATTATAAAGTGGACAAACCCTTTAAGGCTGCACTTGGATGGCTTTAATATGGCTCACTTTCAAATACATTATTTAGGGCCACATGTATGAAAACTGTTTAGGTCTAAAACTCATAGGTTACTATGGACAAAAAAATGATTTTTAGACCTAAACCGTTTTCATACATGTGGCCCTTAGTGTCAAGAATGGAATTATATCCGGTCACCACAGCTTGTGTGATAAATGTTACCTACTTTGACCCTATGGCTCGTAATCCCATTTTTTTTAACCACTGAATACATGACTTTTGCTCCATATTACTGCCATGTACGATCGGCGGAGGCTGGTCCCACAACCAGGTCCCCTAACGTGGCTCTATTTTAGGGTCCTTATTACAGCTGCACCATTGAACCCTACACTTATGATTAGCCATATTTTGATCCCTAAGAATCCCTTTGGTGACCTTAGTTCGGTTCAGTGGAACTTTGAGGCAGTCTGTCATAGCAATAATATAGACTCTAAAATGTGGCCTTGGGATGTTTTTTAAATGGCTGCCCAACAGCTGGGCCTCCATAGTTCATCTAAACTGGTTAGGATCAACCCAAAGAGGTCTCGATGTTGCGGCTGTAATACAGACACAAAAATGTTCTAGTGTTACAGCTATGTGAAAGCGGCCTTAGTGATAATTTGGACTGTGATACAAGTTATATGGAATTTATGTTTTTGTACAATGCAAAAGAGCTCCTAATATTGGCAATATATGTAAATGTTTCAGGCACTTTACAGAACGGAAAACATTCTGTGCTTAATCTCCTTACAATGTAAATTTCTGTGTTTTTCGGTTATCCTGGCAGATAAAAAAAAAAAAAAAAAAAAAGTTCAACATACCATATTTAAAATGTGCAATGCTTTTGCATAGCTCTTAGTGTTTATATAATGTTCCTCGTATTTTAGGTTTAGTTTCCATATAAACCTATATCTCCTCTTATAAGTTTAAACTTATTTCATGCCAAAAAGCACCACATTGGTTATTTTGGGAGTTGATTGCGTTACTTCTCCATAAACTTGAGATTTCGTTTTAACTTCCCATTTAAATCTATACCAGGGTTTAAGTTAGAGAAAATCTAAGGATGGGACTTAACTTCTCAAGTGTTCCTACAGTCTACACCGAAGCAATAATATGGCACCTATGTGTTTTTATTTCATTTTTGTCTTTCATTTTTATGTTGTTTTTTTTTGGGCTAATATAAAGTATGCACTGTGTAAACATTTGGCTTTGATCCCCATCATTTTATAGCCAGCTGAGCAGAATGGTCTTGTTTGTGGCGGTTAGCACAATCTCATTTTTCCATTTGGGAATGGTTGAACAGAGCCCAAGAAGACCCTGCTTTGCTGTCTAAAAGCTCGATAGTTTATTTTTGGACTATTCAATGGATTTATGTTGCTGCTTAGGCTCGGGTAATCTTGTCTGCAGCATTAGAAAATATTTTTATTAACACCTCCCCATCCCCCCCACTGTCATCTTGTGTCAGAACAAAATCAAATTGCATTATTGTAAAGTTGAAGTCGTTTTTTGGGGGGGTTTTTGCACCTTTTTTTTTTTTCTTCCTCCTTCAAGCAGGAACATGTTTGGAACAGGCCTGCTGCCCTGATGACAGATTAAATCTGAGGACTTGTTCACACATATTGGGCCTTATGTATGAAAATGATCTGTAAGTAAGACTGTCCTTGTTGCTCATACCTTGTTTCCCCGAAAATAAGACCGTGTTCCTACATCCTACAGATATGCTACGTCTTATTTTAAGGGGGTGTCTTATTTTTCCATGAAAAAATTTATAGCATGCCATGCTAGTGTGTGTGTGTGTATGTATATATATATATGTGTATATATATGTATATATATATATATAATATACACACACACACACTAGTATAGCATGCTATACATGGAAAAATAAGAGAGCCCCTGAAAATTTAAAGTTTAGAGTCACAAACCATAGGATATATGTATGTAAAGGACATTTTATTGCAGCTGCAGTGACTTATCACGAAGGATGGCAAATGTGACATGCTGGGACTTGTAGAACTAGAAGTCCCAGCATGCCCCATCAGCCATCCTCTGAGATGTGTGTGTCAGTATCACTGCTCTGTTCTCCCCCCTCTTCCCTCTGTTACTTACATCATAGTTGCCAACTTTTGAAATTGAAAAAGCAGGAGGTAGTAGAGGGCGGCGCGCTCTGCGCGGCGCGGCAAAAATTTGCATAGACACGCCCTTCTTGTCGGTGTGCCATGCCCCCTCTGTAGCCAGGTAGAGCCAAATTTGTAGCCAGGTAGTGCCCCCCCCCCCATTGTAGCCAGGTAGTGCCCCCTCTGTTGCCAGGGAGTGCCCCCCCTCCCATTGTTGCCAGATAGTGCCCCCCCCTATTGTAGCCAGGTAGATGCCCCCTTTGTAGCCAGGTAGACCCCCCCCCCCCCTCCATATTGTAGCCAGGTAGAGCCCCCCTATAACTAATAAAAATAAAATAATAAAAGCCACTTACCTCACCAAGCTCCTGCAGCTCCGGACATCTCCCGGCTGACTGAGTAGTGTCAGCGTCGCAGGGGGAGTGAGTGCAGCCACGCGTCACGCTCCCTGCGACACTGAGGTGTATGTACGGCGCACACCGGCGCTGTACATACAGGGGGAGAGGGAACGATCCCTCCTGCCTTCTCCCTGTACTGCTAACTGACGCTGCGGCTGCTTCACCCGCCTGTAGGAGCGGCCCGGCGGCGCCAGGGAGGGCGAGGGGGGGATCCCCATTAGCGGGACCCCCCCTCCAAAAGCGGGAGAGTTGGCATGTATGACTTACATGTACTTTCTGTCTACTCTCCTGGGACGTTCGGGACCTGTGGTGACATCAGTCATATGACTTCCCTTCACAGGTCCTTCAACAATCTAATTTCCGTTATGTCTTACTTTTGGGGGTGTCTTATTTTCGGGGAAACACGGTAGTAACCAGTCACGGGTCCGCTTTCATTTCACCTAGTGGTCTGGAGAAATAAAAACTGTGCGCTGGTTGCTATGGGCAGCAACGACCGTCTTTCTACTAGACAGGTTTCACACATAAGGCCCATTGTTTAGTTGTATTTTTCCTCCCCTCCCATTGAGACAAAAAAAATAACACAAAAAACTATACTATGTAAACCTGGTCTAAATAATGAAGTAGCTTACGAAGAAATCTAGTGATGCACTATGTTAAGAATGCTAGAATGCTAAAAAAGTGAAAATGGATACAATTTAGGCCCCATTCACATAAATTTTAAGTACCTTGTTTGTAGTGTCTGTGAAAGGCTTATTCTCGGATCAAATACATTGCTGTTCTGATTTAGGGCCACATGTATGAAAACTTTCTAGGTCTAAAACTCACTTTGTTGCCCATGGCAACCAATCACAGTGCCCCTATCATTTTTTTAGAGCACTATATGAAATGAAAGGGGAACTCTGGTTGCTATGGGCAACAAAGTGAGTTTTAGACCTAGACAGTTTTCATACATGTGGCCCTTAGATTCCTTTCTGCGCTAGACCAGTTCTTATCTCCTGCTTGTGTACACAAGCTTCTGCAGGTTACCCACCACCTCTCTATTCTCTTTGCCCTAGCAACCCTGGCCGCGGTGGTGGCGTCACTCCCTGCTCTGTGTTGACGGCAGCACAGGAGCTTGTTATATCTGTTACTGACAAATGTTAACCTTTTAGAGCTCTAGCCTTTTGCACTTATGTTTAAACTCTTCTATTACCAATGTCCCTCTAACAGGCTTAGTTAGAATAGCAGAGCTGATATGCCATCACTGCTTGTAGAACCACCCACAGCCTGACCAAGAAGTGAGAGCCTATAGGTGGCTGTAAAGGGCCGGCTTTTTGAAACCGCATGGTGGGATGTATCATGAAAAATGTGTCCTGCTAGAGATTGTGCCAGGGCAATAGAGATCTGTAGGGTAAATATAGTCACAGTTTGTTCTATTTGCTGAGTGTATACACTTTTATATTTTGGACACAATTGGGTGGCCTATCATAAAGTGATACATCAAGCGTGTATGTTCTGCAAATACGTTTCAGTTTTGGACTACGGTTTGCCCTGTTGATTTCTATGGCCCCATAAACGGCCCCTGCTGTGGTATCTGTGGTGATGATACCACAACCAGGGGCCATAAATGGCATGCAAATGAAATCTGTGTCATTTTTCATGTGTTTGTGGTTTTTTTTTTGTTTTTGTTTTTTTTGCATCTTGTTTGTCCCCCTTTTGAATCGTGAAAAGATTCCAGAATCCCTTTGGTCAGCTTAACCTGGTCACCACTCATTCATTCCTTTTAAAGAATACGAGGGAGAGCATGATCCATGAATCTGACAGAAGACCATAATAAACCAGGTTTGCACATTTTGATAAATGGAAGATCGGGATGACATAAGGACATTCTTAAACGGTACTTTTCCTCCTTTTTCAGATTTCCTTTTAGCTTTACCTAGTTTGTAAATTAAAAAAAAGAAAAAAAAAACTTGTACCAAAATGCTCTGTGTAAACCAGGCCTAAAAGTGTATGTACTAGAAAGAAGTGTTGTAATTAGGAACACTTGGAGTAGTTATCCGCCATTCCCTGATGTGTTTATTCACACTCCATGATTGCAAATAACAATTTAAGTGCCTTTTGTTTCTGTATTCATATTTGGATTTTAACTAGTTGCTTATTTTCATAATTTAGTTAGCAGAAGGCATGGTACTTTGTGACAAATGCCCTAGTCTATTAAATTAAGGCAATATTTTTTGAGGCATAACATACACACAAGAAAAATACATTTTTCTGTTTTACAGTTCTCTTTATTTTCTGTGTGCAGTCCTGAGAGAATCTACACGTGGAAATGTTTTTGTTTTGTTTTGTTTTTTTGGCCAGGGATGGGAGGGACGGGGATGGGGTTTGGTTAGGGGTGGGGATTGTCCAGAAACTTAGTATTTAAAATTAAAAAAAATAAAATAAAATGTTTTGTCTCTTGCTTTTACTTGGTTGAAGCTGCACCTTTCATGTAATGTAAGTTGCTCGTGCGGATGCAGATCATAAGTACAGGCGCTGGCCATAAACCAAATGTGTTAGCTCAACCT
Organism: Phyllomedusa bahiana; assembly: GCA_025379985.1. Classification (NCBI taxonomy): domain Eukaryota; kingdom Metazoa; phylum Chordata; class Amphibia; order Anura; family Hylidae; genus Phyllomedusa; species Phyllomedusa bahiana. The sequence goes on from JAODAL010001428.1 coordinate 45,845, forward strand.
GAACAGATCTACCCCTCCTGACGACCCTAAACTAGTCTTTTTTTAAGTCTGTGTCCATAGGCCACAAACGCTCTTGCTTTTGTGTAAGTTTCTGATTTTATTTTTTTTTCCACCTATTTTATTTTTATAAATCTCCCCCTCCTGTCTCCTCCCTTCGTTTGGTCAAAACCAAAGATACTGTCTCCTTTTTTTCCTCCCTACCTGAACAGAGTAAATGCTGTCAACTCCAGTGGATTAGCCTGTGCTACGTATTTTCTCCTGCTTTTGGAGAATGCTTTGGGACATTTAGTAGATTTCATGCTCTTCTAGGTCCCCCATTAACTTGCAAAATTTTTGAGAAGTCGTAATTATTTCTCATCGCATCAATTGGGGGACACTGTTTGAGTTGTGCCACCCCCCTTCCTACCTATCTCTCTATATGAAACTTTCTTTATCAACTCCCTTGCTCAAAAAAGACCTGCACACCACCATGCTAATAGTGCATGTGTAGTGTATAATACTCTCCTCTAACAAAAAAATAACCCACATCTATAGAAAGAATGAGAACAGGACTCTTCCCCCCCCCCCCCCACCTTTAATTGTAACGTATCGGATACTTTTAGAATTGTTTGAGTGTGAGGGTCTTGGCTTTGGGTCCACATTGATCGTGAGAGGATAGTGGATTCACTTCTACTTGAGTTCCCCATCCTCTTTACTGTTTACCCTTAGGTTATATTCACATGGCGTAATTGCGGGGCATATTTTGACGTGTAATTGGACTGCAATGCACCCCACAACTAAAGTAATCCATAGCTCTCATAGAAAGCTAAGTGACCTCTGTCTTCCCTGACATTGAACACCGGGTGAAAATGGTGACACGTCACCAGGGAAGAATAGAAGTGGATGGGACCAGCCCCTCCCCCTGTGCTTTAGAACTAGGTGCTGGCAAGCATGTACTTCTAAAACACTCAGATTAATGCGGCGCGCACAGTATGCGCTGCTATAGGCCGTGTGAACATGCCCTTATATAGCAGTACATTAACTACCCTCTGCTCAGGGATCTGCAGTCCAGTTAAAACTTAGGGTATGTACACACGGCATAATTGTGGGGCATAATTACGCCAGGACTTTGGGAGCTCGCGCCGACACTCGCGGGGCCGGCAGCACGCCGGCCCCATAGGCATTCATTACTAGCGGCGCATATTCGCCGCAAGTAATTGACATGACTTATCTCCCCCCACGGCGTATTGTGTGAGCGGGGAGAGGAGGCATAATCCATGGTTCTCTGAGAACTGTGGATTACCGGAATGATTGGGACGTATCTCGCCCCGTATTGTGCGTAGTACGCCACGAAATACGGGCCGAAATATGTCCCAATTTACGCCGTGTGAACATAGCCTTAGAATGGGAGCCAGCAATGCATAACCTTCATTGTGATTGGTAGGGTCTGACCAAGGTGAGCTCCTCTTCCGACAAAATGAAGGCTTATCCAAGTGATCTATTGCTCTTGCAGAGCCTACAAGGAACCAGTACAGTGGAAAACATTAAGGAAATTACACCTCATTGTGACCTGATGCTGGTTTTCCAGAAATCCATGCACAATAGATCATACGGAGTGAAAATTGTACTCTTTCTACAAATATTGGGCACGGAAATGGCACATATTCGGGCTGATTTTATCAAGTCTAAATCTTAGTGGCTGTCTTCACGGCAAGCTTTTCCAATCTGTTGTTGACACCGACTTCAAAACCGTAAAAAGCAGATTGTAAAAGCATTCCCCTAGACCTCAATTGAAAATCCGAGTTGTAGTCCCCATGACTTGGCTTTTTAGTAGGTCAGATTTCCAAACAGTTTGTACAAAAAACTCGAACGTTCATTCTTTCCACCGGATTTTAGTAACAAAAAAAAGAAAAAAATCATGTCCTGAACATCTGTCGGAGCTGCTTTCAAAACCCTATACAGATTGATACGACCCATTTTATAATTCTAAATCGAACAGGAAAAAAACGACACGTATCCACACTAAAAACCATGTCAGAATACTCGTCGGACAATGCGGTCTTTGAAGTCGGAATCCAGCAAATATTTTGACGTGTGGACGCATCCTTAGACAGTATAAACTTAGACTAGACAATCCTAGGTTCGCATGGCATGTCTGATATGTTTTTCAATATGTGAATTGACATATTGAAATTAGTCCGAAATCTGCATACAAAAAGTATCCAAAACCACATCTGTAATCCGAAAAACACATCCCAATACATATTTAACTATGCTCTTTTAAATTAAATGTGGACGCAATGCGTATTTTAGGTACGTAAACGCATCTAAATACATAAGAGCAAATGCGGTATGTATTTGGGTACTTTTTGTCTCCAAAAACGCTGCCCATTGTTTCCTAGGGGATTTTACATGCATAAAACAGATCAGTAATTGATACTAGGAGGGGAGAGATTTTTGGACCGCACATCCTCAAAATATACGTTGATCTAATGCTTCTCAGCAAAAATTATAACCATGAACAGGAGGTTCTTAGTATAGTTTTTGATCAAACGGTATAGGCCCACTTGCCACTTCACGGCGCAGTAGTCTGTATAGGGGTTAATGCCCTGCTCCTTTCAGTCTGTGTGCAGGGAGCCCTGGAGAGGTAAGCTGTGTCAACCTTTCCTTTTTTTGGTGTTGGTGCTGTGTGGCGGCCCTTGCTGCTGTGGTGCTATGCTTGTGCGGTGGTGCAGCCTAGAGACAGGGGGCTAGGCCTGGCAGCAGTGGTGCTGTGGACCACTGGGTTGTGCCCCTTGCTTGTGTGGTTATTGCTGTGGCGATGGCCCCCATTTCGTGTAGGGACCCACTTTAAAGAGGTCGCCGTGAAGTGGCAAGTGGGCCTATACTGTTTGATCAAAAAGTTTACTAAGAACCTCATGTTCATTGTTACAATTTTTGCTGAGAAGCATTAGATCAACGTATATTTTGAGGATGTGGGTATAAGATCAATAATTGACTTGTCACTTCTTTGTACGCGTCCCAAAAAATGCAGTACAATTACGTATGTAAAATACTTATCGTGTGATTGACAGTACCTATTTTACATTGAGGTCTGAGGGAAATATTGTTAAATGCATAGTTTGGTACATTTTTCGGTACGAGATACGTACCAAAATACGTATTTCAAATACACCATGTGAGTATAACCTTAGGCTATGTTCACATGGTGGATTTGGGTGCGGATCCTGCTTCCAAGCCAGCTGTAAAGTGATTAACCCTATGTAAAATCAGCGTCATTCAGATGATGCTGATTTTACACGAGTATTATCAGTGTGTAAAATGTATAGGAGGCAAAAATCTGACTCTGGCGAGGGTGGAGTTTTCGGAATAGAGGTGTGAACCTACCCTTACAATGCGCCCCATCATGGTGTTGATAAATCTGCTGCATGTTAGAACTGTCTAGTCTAACTTTACACCTTTTACAAATTGGCTTTTGCTATGAACTGGGTAAAAAAATTTAGCACATTTTTTTGGTGCACACTAAAGCACACCCTTTCTGAGACCCCAAACTCATTTTGTCGGAAAAGATGCAGACATGTCTAAGATCTGTCTAGAGCACACAATAAATGTGGTGTAACGCATGTACACCATTTTTTTCAGCACAAGTTGGGCCAGAATTCTGGAGCAACTGCTTTGATAAATGTGCCCAGTTGTGTCCTGTTTGTGCCACTGTGAAAAGACAACTCTCTAATACTTATACTGTGGTTCCTGCTATTAGGGCCACATTTACAGTGTTTCTAATTGTTTGCCTCTCCATCTTACAGCACGGCAGCATTGGACCACAACTGCAGAGACTTTGGGGTGAAATACTAAAAGAAACCCTGGAGAATTGACTCCCTTTTTAGAAACTACACCCTGTAGTTTTAGTTTAGGGATATAATAACAAGTAGTACTTTTTTGTTTGCGACTTTCCTGGTACTTCAATTTATAAAGTGCATCATATAAAGGCTGTGTGGAGAACTTTAGAGCATAATAAGGCAATATAACAATGTGTTAATTGATAAATGTAATATTACAAAGAGGTGTAGACCTAGTCTTAAATTGTTCCACATTACACAGGTTTTCTGTACAGTATTTTGTATCTGCCGGAAATCCAATGGTACCCTGTGCTGCATAGACAGCAATAAAAAAAAATGGCATATCCTATAAATAACACCTGTAGTATGAGGACGAGCAGACAAAGGATCCTCTATACTGACGCTTTATATTCAAATATTAAGTCCACTAATGACTTGCCACAAATGCTGAAGAGGTCCTTTTTGGTCTCACCTGGCCATAGACAACACTCTGCTTAGAGAGAAAAAAACACTGCACATTAACATCAGAAGTTCATCCCAAAAAGATCAGGGTTTAAGGTTGCTGTCTTGTCTAGAGGCCTACATGCCTTGTAGTTATTAAAGGGGTGCTCCTATGAGTACTTTTCAGCACTGCAGGTTGGCTAATTGCAGCTGACACCCAGTGGTTACAGCACACGGGAGGGGGGGCATAGTGGCATCTAAATCAATGAGAAATGGGGCCACGCACCGATTCTCACTGCCATCGGAACATCAACGGTAAGATCGCTGTGTCCCGAACACTGAACATGGCAGCTGCAAACCTTGTAAAGGCTTCCATCGATGCCATGTTTTCGATCTCCCCACTTCCGGCCCAAGTCAGGGAGTTAGGAAACCGCCATCTTTGTATACCCTAATGCATTGTCTATACACTGCATTAGGCTGTATAAATGAGTGTATGGTTTTTTTCACATTTTGCCCCAATTAGAATTCTTTGGCCATTCCTCAGTAAATTCTATGGTAATATGAATAATACTATTATAAAGTACATCTTGTCCCGCAAAATAAAAGAACTCCTACGTCTATGGAGGTGGAAAAATTAAAAAGCTATGGCTTTTAGAAGGCGAGAAAGAGAAAAAAAACACAGAACCATATTATTATGACCGTCTGTCAGGAAGGGGTTAAAAAATACACTTCAAAATTACGTTGTGGCAATGTATCCTAAATCTTCCCCCAATTAATTTTAAAAGTGCATCAAAACCTTTTATAGAGGAATGTAAGTGCAGCAGTCATGACTTCAAGAGACACTAGGTGATGCAAGACAATGACCCAAACTAAAGGATGATTGAAGATTAAAAAAAAACAATAAATTTGTGTTTTGGAATGTACTGACCTTTATCCTATGACGATGCCATAGCAAGTCAACGCACAATACACCTCTTAATCAAACCACAAGAGAGTGACCAACCTAGGGGTCCAAATACACAATACAAAAAATGTGCAAAAGCTCAACTTTATCACTATAAAAACTCATTTATTACTCCCAGAACTTATAATAAAAGTCCCAAAAAATGGTAGTATCAAAAAATTTATAGCAATTTCCATATATTATATAAACTTGCAGTTCCTCATTAGAACGTAGTATCCATTAGCCAGTCGCAGCTCACTTTTCGACATCTTATCAATGGCCGTTCTTGACGAAAGGGGCGTTCCTCTGAAACGTTGTGCAAGTTTTCTACACAGAGGCTTACTGTGAGGACGTGTCTTTGAGTGCCGCTCGCCCTGCATCAAACGACCATGGATAGGAAGCTTTAGGGTGTCGAAAAGTGAGCTGCAACTGGCTAATGGATACTACGTTCTAATGAGGAAGTTTGTATAATATATGGAAATTGCAATTTATTTTTTGATAATACAATTTTTGGAGACTTTTATTATAAGTTCTGGGAGTAATAAATGAGTTTTTATAGTGATAAAGTTGAGCTTTTGCCCATTTTTGTATTGTGACTATTTTTTGAAGATGCCATAGCAAGACCTGGATGGATAAAAAATGGCAATTTTATTCAGAAAGTTAGCTTGCAATATAAAAAAAAAGAAAATAGAATAAAAAAGTGTTGTACTAGAAAGCTAATAAAATTTAATTTGTAAACTGTGTATGCACTTATTTTGTGCTTTTATTGGTATCATTTGTACAGCGGGTACAGAAAGTATTCAGACCCCTTTACATTTTTTACTCGTTCTTTCATTGCAGCCATTTTTTTGCTCATAAATGTACACTCTGCCCCCCTCCCCCCATCTTAAAAGGAAAAAAACAGAAATGTAGATATTTTTGCAAATTTATGAAACAAGAAAAATTGAAATATCACATGGTCATAAATATTCAGACCCTTTGCTCAGTATTGGGTAGAAGCACCTTTTGAGCTTGTACAGCCATGAGTCTTCTTGGGAATGATACAACAAGTTTTTCACAACTGGATTTGGGGATGCTCTTTCATTCTTCCTTGCAGATCCTTTGCAGTTCCCTCAGGTTGGTTGGTGGGCAGCCATTTTCAAGTCTCTCCAGCGATGCTCAATTGGGTTTAGGTCAGGGCTCTGGCTGGGCCAGTCAACATGGGGCACAGAGTTGTTTTGAAGCCACTGCTTTGTTATTTTAGCTGTGTGCTTAGGGTCATTGTCTTGTTGGAAGATGGACCTTCAGCCCAGTCTGAGGTCCATAGCACTATGGAAGAGGTTTTTATGAAGGATATCTCTGTACTTGGCCGCATTAATCTTTCCTTCAATTGTAACCAGTCGTCCCTGCCGCTGAAACACCTTCTCCTTCCCCCCCCCCCCACCCAATAGCATGATGCTGCCACCACCATGTTTCACTGTTGGGATTGTATTGGGCAGGTGATGAGCAGGGCCTGGTTTTCTCCACAAATACCGCTTACAATTAACACCAAAAAGTTAATCTCATCAGACCAGAGAATCTTATTTCTCATAGTCTGGGAGTCCTTCATGTGTTTTTTGCAAACTGTATGCGGCTTTCATGTGTCTTGCACTGAGAAGAGGCTTCCGTCGGCACACACTGCCATAAAGCCCCGACTAGTGGAGGCTGCAGTGATAGTTCACTTTGTAGAACTTTCTCTCATCTCCCTATACCATTTCTAATATTCAAAATCCTTTTGGTAACTGTATACGGTGGTATGGCCGCTACAGCGATGATCTCCTGATTGTCTGGGATCACAATGTAGCATCCATCCCTAAATTTATGGCATACCTCAGTGATAATTCTTTGACTTTATCATTCACCCTTGAGATGAGATCCAAACGAATTTCATTTTTAGATATAAAATTATAGGGTAGTATTGAAAATGGACAAGTATATACCAAACTCTTTAGAAAGCCTATTATTGGAAACATTTTACTACAAGCCAACAGCTGCCCTTCACCACATAACTTAGCATCTATCCCTACACGTGAGTATAAATGCTAGGAGACCATGCTCTCTGGACAAGAATTTTAAAACTGAAAAAGTTAATATTGATCATAGGTTGACCATGAGAGATTATCCACAAACCATATTGAAAACTGCTTATGAAAACATAAAAAATATACCCAATTCTCCCTACTACAACTGGAAAAAAATAGGATGGTGGATAATTAGGTTTTTTTCTACCATGTACAGTAGGGACTTTTGCCACGTAAAAAATGTGTTTTATAAGAATTTAGCGATTTGTTAGGCAAGATGCCACTTTAGCAAGTATAATTGAGAAAGGTTTTAAAGGGAACCTGTCACAAAGATTATGCCCCCCTTAATGAGGACAGCACAAGCTAGTGTCAGACCTGCTTTATCCAGCGCTGTGTCCCTTATTCTGTAAGATGCTGTTTTTTTAGAGCATTTAATGCTCAAAAAACACTCCAATTCTTTGGGACATGTTCACAGCTCAATGGCTTGACTAAATTGACCCCAGAAGCTGGCAACTCTGGCCTTTATGCTAACTGGGAAAAAAATAACAGGTTCAGCTAATTGCTTGAGCAAAAGCTCACATATCCCCACTGCTAGGGGAACAATTAAATGAAAAACAGCACACCAACTTGATACCTGTTCACACCAGCATGCAGAAAAGCCGCACTATAATGCATGGGGAGATTGCACAAATGCAAAAAATACCAATAAAACAACCACACACACTCTCACTGCATGAGCGGGGTGATTGCTGGTACTACAATTGCATATAATAAGGCGATACATGCAGTTGTAGTACCAGCAATCACCCCCCTCATGCAGTGAGAGTGCATGAGTGGTTGTTCTATTGGTATTTGTGCATTTGTGCAATCTCCCTATGCATTATATTGCGGCTTTTCTGCATGCTGGTGTGAACAGGTGTCAAGTCGGTGTGCAGTTTTTCATCTAATTGTTCCCATAGCAGTGGGGGTATGTGAGCTTTTGCTCAAGCAATTAGCTGCACCTGTTATTTTTTTCCCAGTTAGCATAAAGGCCAGAGTTGCCAGCTTCTGAGGTCAGTTTAGTCCAGCCATTGAGCTGTGAACATGCCCCAAAGAATTAGAGTAATGTCCCATTTTTTGTATGTTTTTTCATTTAATGCTCAAATCTTATTCATGAGCTGGTGTTAGCCCTGCCAACCAAAGGCTAGCCACGCCCACTGACCGTTATTAACATGTTTCTACCTATTCAAAGTAATAGGTTTATCAGTCCAGGTGGGCGGGGTTTGAAAAAACTGACTCTTTGAATGACTTTTCTGGCTGAAAACTGCAGATTTCAGCATTAAATGCTCTGTAACTACAGCACCTTACAGAGTAAGGGACACAGCGGTGGAAACAGCAGGTCTGCCACTAGCTTGTGATGTCCTCAGCAAGGGAGGCATAATCTATGTGACAGGTTTTCTTTAAATGCGTTCCTAAGAGAGGGATAACTATTGGCAACAAAGTTTTACCCAGTCATTTTACTAGTCAATCAACCCATGAGACATGGCTCCATCTAAAAGGTTATTTTCCCTGCGGTAAAACCCAATGTAACATATGTCAATTTGTCAAAAAAACAACTGTGTTTGAAAACATTACAACAAGGAAACAATTTAAAATAACATCTTATATTCATTGTAAAACGCATCATGTAATCTATGCCATATTGTGCTCCAAATGTAACAAATTATACATAGGGGGTATATACATAAAATCGATTGGTAGAACATATAACAAGTATAAAAAATGGACAATCGCATTTATCGGGAGCCACTAGACATTTTGTAGATATACATGCTGGCCTTTTTATGTGGTAAGCTGTAGTGTATATAAGGCTATTTTGGGGTATCGCATTTTTTTTGATCACTTTTATTCCTTTTTTTTTTTTTTTTTTTTGGAAGACGGATTGACCAAAGAACTGCACATCTAGTAATGTTTATTTTTCCCTTTTACAGCATTCACCACCTGGGTTAAATAACATGATATTGTATAAGTTCTGACCTGCAGTGACATCAATTCTGTTCATTTTTTATTAATTATTTTTATATGATAAATGAGTAAGGTTTTTTTTATATTGTAAAACAGTAGCTGCATACATGTACCTTGAAATGTTTACTTTCAGTGCAGCAAACTGACTCCAGAAGTTCAGTGAGGATCTCTGAATGATCCAATGTTGTCCTAAATGACTGATGATAAATATAATCCACCTGTGTGTAATCAAGTCTCCATATAAATGCACCTGCTCTGTGATAGTCTCAGGGTTTGTTTAAAGCGCAGAGAGCATCATGAAGACCAAGGAACACAGCAGGCAGGTCCGTGATACTGTTGTGGAGAAGTTTAAAGCCAGATTTGGATACAAAAAGATTTCCCAAACCTTAAACATCCCAAGGAGCACTGTGCAAGCGATCATATTGAAAAGGAAGGAGTATCAGACCACTGCAAATCTACCAAGACCCCGCCGTCCCTCTAACCTTTCATCTCAAACAAGGAGAAAAACTGATCAGAGATGCAGCCAAGGGGCCCATGATCCCCTCTGGATGAACTGCAGAGATCTACAGCTGAGGTGGAGAGTCTGTCCATAGGACAACAATCAAGTCGTACACTGCACAAATCTGGCCTTTATGGAAGAGGAAAGAAGAAGCCATTTCTCAAAGATATCCATAAAAAGTCTTGTTTAAAGTTTGCCACAAGCCACCTGGGAGACACCAAACATGTGGAAGAAAGCTCTGCTCAGATGAAACCAAAATCCAACTTTTCGGCCACAATGCAAAACGATATGTTTGGCGTAAAAGCAACACAGCTCATCCCCCTGAACACCCCCTCCCCACTGTCATACATGGTGGGGGAAGCAGCATGGGTTGGGTTTTTCTTCAGCAGGGACAGGGAAGATGATTAAAATTGATGGGAATATGGATGGAGCCAAATACAGGACCATTCTGGAAGAAAACCTGTTGGAGTTTGCAAAAGACCTGAGACTGGGACGGAGATTTATCTTCCAACAAGACAATGATCCCAAACATAAAGCAAAATCTACAATGGAAGGTTCACAAATAACCGTCTCCAGGTGTTAGAATGGCCAAGTCACAGTCCAGACCTGAATCCAATTGAGAATCTGTTGAAAGAGCTGAAAACTGCTGTTCACAAACACTCTCCCTCCAACCTCACTGAGCTCGAGCTGTTTTCCAAGGTAGAATAGGCAAGAATTTCAGTCTCTCGATGTGCAAAACTGATAGAGACATACCCCAAGCGACTTGTAGATGTAATCGCAGCATATGGTGGCGCTACAAAGTATTAAATTAAGGGGGCCGAATAATTTTGCACACCCCACATTTCGTTTTTTTATTTTTTACAAAAGTTTTAAATATCCAATACATTCGTTCCACTTCACAATTGTGTCCCACTTGTTGATTCTTCACAAAAAAATTAAAATTTTACATCTTTATGTTTGAAGCCTGAAATGTGGCAAAAGGTTGAAAAGTTCAAGGGGGCTGAATACTTTCACAAGGCACTGTATGTTGTTATATGATCTCTGAATTAGTTTTATTTTTAACTAAAATCCTTTATGCTCCCTATTAGTTCCGTTACTCATCTTTGTACCTTCTCCAGCTCTAGAGCATCCTTTCAGTTAATGGGTGTCCAAAACTGATCTGTATTTTCCAGATGTAGTTCAATGTATACACCAGCTTACCAGACCAGAAGACGCCTGGACTTATTGAGGCAAGCAATTGAAGATAAGAAGAATGATTGATGTCCAGCGTTCTTCAGATAGCACTCAATTGTTTATATTACGTAGGGGATAAAACATCAGAGACCCACAGCAAAAGACTAACGGGGTTTCAGGTCACGTGGACCCTTAATCATAGCATACATTGAATACACAGGTTTTTTCTTTTTAAAAGAGAACCCAAACCAATGAAAAACAAAGATAAAATCACGTGTACAAAAAAGACACACATAATTCAGGACAACATCAAGGGACTTTCAGAAGAAAAAAACATCAATATAAACATAATCAATAATACAGAACTAAATCTGTCCTTTTATTTAAAACCATATGGTTGATAAGTTTTCAACAAAAACATCCAGAAAGCCTCACGAACCGCAGCTTCTGGATGTGATCTCCTTCCCCTCTCAGGCATAAATAACCCTTTTGGTCTGGAAAGGGGTTTATTATGCCTGAGAGGGGAGGAGATCACATCCAAAGCTGCGGTCTCGTGAGGCTTTCTGGGGTGTTTTTGTTGAAAACTTATCACCATTTTGGCTTAAATAAAAGAACAGATTTAGTTCTGTATTATTGATATATGTTTATATTGAATCTGTTTTTTCTTCCTGCAAGTCCATTGATGTTGTCTGAATGTGTCTTTTTTTGTACCACGTGATTTTATCTTTGTTATTCATTGGTTTGTCTCTCTTTTAAAAAGAACACCTGTGTATTCAATGTATGCTATGATTAAGGATCCACGTGACCTGAAACGCGTTAGTCTTTTGCTGTGGGTCTCTGATGTTTTATCTCCTACGTAAATAAACAATTGAGTGCTATCTGAAGAACGCTGGACATCAATCATTCTTCTTATCTTCAAGTATTTTCCAGATGAGGCTGCTCTGTAGAGTGGTGATATTATGTCCCTCTCCCACAAGTCAATGTTTATTTTAATACAAGATAATATCCGGCTGGCCTTAGAGGCAGCTAACAGACATTGAATGCTGTTATGAAGTGTATAATGTACAAGTCCTCCCAGATCCTATTCTCCTAGTTTTTTTTCTCCCTCCTAGGACATAACGTTGCAATCAAAATTAGTCAACCACCATTGCAAATTAGGTTTATTTCCAAATTTACAAACTACCCAAACATTTTTCAAAAAAAAACAAAAAAACCAAAAAATTTTAAAATAGCTCAAAAAACTAAAAAAAAAACACAGGGTTTTTTTAAACCCTCCATAAAATGAAAATTTTTGGGTTTTCCCAACTCCCTTTTAATTTATAAACGGGGGAAACAAAAACCCTGCAGGCCCAAAAGAAAAGGGAAAAACATTTTTTCTGAACATGAAAAAAGACCTTTTCCCCCATTCTCAACTAGGGGTAGGAAACCAAAAAGGGAAGGAGGGGGCTTTTTTCTGGACCAAAATCTTAACCCAAAAAACCCCCAAAAAATTAAATGAAAAAGGTTGGTGTTTAAACCAAGGTAAAAGAAAATAGGTAATAAAATGTTTAGTAAAGGAGTGACCAAGACTCTAATCTTCAGGAAGGCTAATTGCCCCATCAGTTTGGGACAAATTTGGGAAATGGCATAAATGGGGGAAAAAAGTCCTCAAAAAAAAATTTAAAAACCAAAACTAAAGGGGGCCCAATTTTTAAAACCCAACCACAATAAATAAAAAACAAAGGGGAATAAAAAAACCACAAAACAGGAAGGAAATCGATGGGGTTTAAACACTATTAAAAAATGGGGGACGGGGGGAAAAAAAATATGAAAATGAGTTCCCCAATTGTCTCAGTGTTTAGAAACAGAGGTGATTTAAAAAAAGGGGAAAATACTCTAGTGCGTCACAGTTGCAAAGTAGGGAACCAAAAGGGGTAAATTTTTTTGGGTTTTTTTCCCCTTCTTTCAACGTATTTAAAAATTTAAGATTTAGCAAAATTTTCATATTTGCTAAATGAACCAAAATTCTGGAGGTAACTGACGCGGGAAGGGAGGGAAGATTACAAACAAGAGATCTAGGAATTTTTTGAGGTTTGGGGTTTAGAAATTTTTGGATAAAAGGGTTTGGGGTCATGCATTTGGGGGCCAAGAAAACCAAAGAAACAAATATGAAATAAATTTTTTAGAAATTTGGATATAACATGGCGAAAAAAAATTGGGGATGGGTTTAGATATTGGTCTTGAAATTCGGGGGCCCCAATCCCAGGCTGCTCCCAAAGGGCCAAATAAAAAACGGGGGGGCCCCATTAAAAGGGGTTTTAAATCCCAAAAAACGGAACGAATTTTCCCGGCTATATAAATCACTACGGAGGCCACATATGGGAAAATTGAAATACAGTTTGGAAACGAGAGCCCCTATAAAAAGGGACACAGCTGAGTTTTAGAGGGGGTGCAGGGGAAAAGGGTGCCCAAAATTTAGTAATAAAGGGAAAAGGGCCAGTATAAAGGGACGGGTTTTTATCAAATTTTGGGGTCCTTTTTAGTTTTGGAAACAAAGACGGCTTGGGGGCTTTTTTTAATTTAAACTATCCCACAAATAGGGTTAAAGGGATTTAAATACTCTTTACGTTTGTAAAAAAAAGGGAACAGTGAAGGGCATGAAAAAATCCCGGCACTCCCGGGCCCCCTTCGTTTGTCCCTCCCTGTATTTTAATTTTTTAGAAAACAAATTAGGGGGGGAAAATTTTTTTTTAATTTGTTTTCTTTTTTAGTTTAGATTCTGGGATCCTCTTTTATTTTTTTCCCCGAAATTAACGGGAAAATGGTGCCCCCCTTTAAAAAGCAATAAAGCAACCTCTTGAATTGTGGCGAGCCGACAAAAAACCGCCTGCGTTGCCAAAAGGGGGGGGGTCAAAAAGGGAAATTTTTCCTGCTTGTTTTGGGAAAAAATTTGGAATCTCCCTTTTGTAGGATTTTTTTGCCTTTCTTTTGGACCCTACACTGAAATTTTTAAATAGGTTGGACTCGATGGATCTGTGTCTTTTTACAGTCTTATGTATCTTACTATGGTTTCTTCAATCTCACAAAATACCACTTTTAATGACAATTGGGGATTTAAAAATTATTAAACGCCCTGAAAAAAAAAATTTCCCCATAAAGGGTTTTAAAAAAAGGAATTTTAACCCTATAATCCACAAAAAAAGTTTTTTTTAGGCAGGGCCCCGTGGGCCCGGGGAAAAAGGACTGGCAAAAGGGGTGAGAGGAGGGGGACTGGGACCCAAAACTCCTATTGTGGGCTGGTAGATCCCCGTGTTTTTCTTTACAAAAATTGGGGTCAAAACCCTTTCCCGTGTAATCCTGCTTGTGCTGATAAAAGAGGGGGACCGCTGAAAAGTTTTTCCCCTACAAAACAGAAGTGTCAGGTTTATTAGGCTAGGCCAAAGGAAAACAAAGAAAAAATTCTAAAAAAATTTGTAAAATAAAAAAATGATTTAAAAAAATCCCTTTTTAAAAGGGGACACATTTGTAAATAAGGTACAAGTAATCACGGTTTCATTAGTTGCATCAGGTGTGTGTGAGATAAAGCACATTAAATACCTGGACTGGCCAGGACTTTTTTGACTGTGGCATTTAGAAATACATCAAAAAAGTGGTCCAAAAGAAGGGGAAAAAACCATTCTTTTTTTAAACAAAAAAAGGGGTAAAAAGAATAAAAAAGGGTGTTTTCCCGGGGATACTTTTAAAACATAGGGCACAGTATAACGTTGGCGCTGAAGGCCCTTCAAAATTTGCTTTAAGGCATGTAGAATGCGCCAGAAGTAGAAGTTTCTCTGCGGTATACATACAGACAGTGTAGAGCCAATACCACAACCTGGCTCAGGCACCCCCTTTACCCGGTCTGGCTTTCTTCGCGGTCATACTTTCGGGGCAGTATAAGACAATACCACAACCCTGGCTCACCCCCACCTTTACCCGGCGGGTTTCTTTCTGCAGTCATCAACGGGGCATGTAAACCAATACCACCAAGTCGGCTCGGGCACCCCCTTTCCCCCTGGTCGGCTGTTCTTCTGCGGGCCCCATCATACAGGCAGTGTAGACCCCAATACCACAATCGGGCTCGGGCCCCAAACCTTTACCCTGGCGGGCGTTACTACTGGTGTTGCTGAGTCCAATGGCAGGGGCTAAGACACAAACACAAGGGGGCACGGAGTCTTTGATCTGGAACAGCAGGAAAAGGCAAGGACCCCAAGGTGAGGATAGCAGGAACTGACAGCGTAAAGAAAGGTCATCGAGTTTTTGCAGGGTGGACTGCGAGGGGGAGGAACAAACTGGGAAGGGAGTTCCGGGCGAGAGGATGTAAGCTAAGCAGGGTCTGGGAAAACAATACTCAAGCAGGAAGTAACAGGCTTGAGTAGTTTATATAGGACCTTGGACAGAAAACAGAAACAAGTTTGGCAACCAGCTGAGACCACGATCCACCATCTTGACTGGGGGCAAACTTAAGGGCAAACACAGTAGCAAGTTCCACGGTATAGCAGGAGCTTCCTGACACTGGCTGTTCTTCTGCAGGTCATACATACAGGGCAGGGTAGAGCCAATATGACAAGTCTGGGTCAGGCACCACCTTTATCCTGGTCGGGCGGCTTTAGCTGTTCTGCGCCTAGGTTTGGCGTTAAAGAATCATAAATGTGTCTAATCCTATGAATGTGGTATGACGCCCCCAGAACGCCCCAAATCTTTGGCGCATTAAAAAGTGTTGCACGCACCAAAGTTCGGAGTGCAAATGTTCACACATCTATAGAACAAGCTGTTTGACGCCAGAAAACTGTCGCAGCCCCATTCATACATGTTGTCTATAGTTCGCAAACATTACAGGTACATTGGTTACCCTACCTGGGCATGGCAGAAAGGGGAAGCTATCTCTGGCTGCCACCAAATTCCTGAGGATTCAGCTGGTCAAAAATCCTTCAGTGAATGTAAGAGACCTGCAGCAAAATTTGGTGGCAGCAGGTGCTGAGAATTGTGTTTGCACAGTAAGGCACATACTAAACACTGAAGGTCTTCAGCTGAACTACTGACCCAAAGGCACATGAAAGATTGGTTACAATGAGCAGAGAACCATATAAATAAGCCACAGAATTTTGTGATTCTGTTTTTGGTGTGATGAAGCAAAACTGGAACTTTTCTAGCCTTTGGAGCTGCATTATATCTGGAGGAGGAAGAATGAAGCACATGTTGAAAAGAGCTCTTGGCCTACAGCAGTGCACGGCGGAAGCTCGATGATGCTTTATGGCTTCTTTGCTGCCTCTGGCACTTGAAACCTGTATTGTGTGAAGGGCAAGATGGATTCTATCAAGAATCTGGAAATCAGAGGAGAAAACGTCATGCCTGGTGTGAGGAAGCTGAAGCTTGGGTGTCAGTGGACTTTCCAACAGCACAAAAAAAACCAAAGCATAACTCAAAGCCTACAAAGTTTGGTTCCAGAAGAAGTCCTGGAACATTCACAGTCACCTGACTTAAAAGTCATAGAAAGTCTTTGGTGGGATGTGAAGAAGGTAGTTGCAGCACACAAACCCAAGAATATTACCAAACTGGAGGCCATTGCCCATGAGGACTGGACTAAAATTGCCCAGGAATGCTACCAGAAGTTGGTATCAGGTATTTGTCGTAACAGCAAACGAAACTTTGCTAAGAACTAAAGACACTTGCCATTAAGAGCTAATAATTCCATGAGTGCAGTAGTTATTGATTGTGCTGAGCTGGCTTTAATTGTTTGTTTTGGGGGGTTTTGCAAACAGCTGAAAGTTTCTACATTTTGCACATACTTTGGACTAGGGGATGAATAATTTTGATTGCAACTGTACGATACATGTATATTATCAGTATCCACTTGCTTAAAGTTACGTTTATCCCTGAATCGCTGAATCACATTTGCCAAGTGGATTCCCTTAATACACTCAAGTCCACTTGTAATTTATGAACATCCTAAAAGGGGTTTTCTCAACATGATTTTTCCACATAGCCACAGCCAGCTTCAGATTCACACTTCCTGGTTAGGCTGTGGGCGGTTTTACAGCAGTGATTGGCACATCATCTCTGCTATTCCTAACTGAGCCTGTTACAGTAACATGAATACTGGAGGTTTATATACTTTAGTGCTCAAGGCCACAGTTCTCTTAGGGCATGTCCTTACGGCACGGGTTTGCCGCCGGTTTTTCAGTCGGTTTGCGGTTTTGCAGACCGTCTGGAAAACCGGTCGAAAACTAGCACAACGGGTCCCCACTGCACGGGTTTACCGCCTGGTGGTTTTTCCGCCCATGGGCCGCCTGAATAACATTGTGCTTGCACATTCTTCCGTCCATTTTTTTTTTCGGACGAATATGTCATTCAATGTGAAGGGGGAGGGCTTTTCTCCGCTCATTGCGGAGAAAAACTGCCCCCCCCCCCCTTCACGGCCGTGGGGATGGCACACAAACCGGACAAACACCGGTCGGATAAACCGACTAGGAATTAGTCCATTGCCATGTAAATGGGCCCTGAGTTAAAACTTGTTATTAACTTAGATAAACAAGCTCCTCTAATAAGAAACAGCAGGGAGTGACTCATCATAGTTGGACAGCAGCTTGGAGCAGAGAGAGAACAGAGATAGGTGGTCAGTAGCCTATAGAAACTTGTGTACACTAGCAGTAGATAAAAATATTATTTAGCTCCTGAACCAAGCAAAATCAAAAAAGCAATGTATTTGGTATTCGTGTTTAGTTACCCTTCCTTGTATGTCAAAAGCTAATCATTGTGGTGAGAAAAATCCTTTAATAGCACTATACAACATAGTTTGGTATCATCTGCAAAACTACAACCACTCACAGAGGGACTTATTTTCCATCACTCTCTGGATATAGTCTTTGAGCCAGTTTTCAATCCAATTACAAGCTACACATGGCCTAAGGTTACAATACTTTCAACATACTATTATCTTTCCTGAGCCACGGAAGCCAGATTCAACATACAGTACTACACACAATGCTGATCTGTGGCACATGTGATTTATTGGAAGATTTAGCCATCAGCATGAACATTTCACTGGTAACACTTGTATTACTAAAAGGGGTTGTCCAGCAAAAAAAAGATGATTCTTTAATGTAACCTGGGTGGGTAAAGAAATACAAAAAAATGATACTTACCTACAGGTCCCCCACCACTTCTGCTCTGGAGTTCCCTGGTGATCTGTTAACCTTGACTTCCGAGTTCTCATCCCGACAAAGACGAGAAGCTCTCACTCCATTTACTTACAATAGAGGGATGAGAATCTGGAAGTGAATAGGGGTGGCCATTCAATATCATTAGTGCCAGACTCTACATCATAGTGTTCTTTGAATCATAATAGGCAATTATCTTTCCTCTGGTCCCCTAATGAACATTTATTATTTATAGGGGGAAACGCATTGGGCTTTTTTGGACACTATTGTTTTTAATTCTGTTTATTATTAGGGTGTTTATTAGGGCTTACGTATCCCGGCGGAGCCGCCCTTTTAGGGGTGATGTCCCCGCATTTAGTAGGGACTCTAGGGCAAGTGTAGGATAGGATATCACCTCATGTTGTAGGTATTCTACAGATTTTTCCTACAGTTGTCAGCGGAATCATCAAACTGTGAGTTGTATCTTACTTTTGCCTTGATAAACTATATTTATTTGTTTGTTTCCTTATATTTTAATGCATATCTAATAAATGTGGCTATTTTAATTGGGTATGTTTTTGGCAGTGATACGTGTCTTTACACCCAATGTTTCTAAAAATTTTGCCGTGCTGTGTACTATTTCACCCACCCTAGCCCCATTGAAGGATAGTTTTTCTTTGCTGGACAACCCCTTTAAGTGCATGCACTGATTGGTGGTCTAGTAAGGCCTCTTCATAGTACAATACAGGAAAGTACAATATAGTGCGGTACTATATATTCTCTACTGCTGTTTACCCATTAGGATCCCCACGCACTTTTTCCAACAATAGATACTACAATAGGAACCACATTTGCTTTGTGCCAGGAGATGTATGTAGCCATAATATACAGTAGTACTGTGCATGAGCCTGTATTCAGTACATTTTTGACTGCCTTGTATTGAACCGTGCAATAGATGGCAGTAGCACGTTACTGTTATTTGGTACTGGAATGGTATAAATTGTAATCATAAAAATCATATTGTTATTTATGTGAAACAAATGGCTAGGCAATATATACATCAGAAGCCTGGTAATGATGCATTGGGTTGACCTTGTTTTCCTGCAGAGCTGCAGATAAATACTGCAGCTGTGAATTATATTTCTAATTAAATCTACATTTTTATGAACATGCAACGAAAAAGCGTTGTCACTGAGAATCTGAATATTTTTGAGCAACATTTCAACAATTCATTCTGCTATGAAAGGATACGTGAGAGTTAACTGCATGATAGATGTGCATACTGTATAATTACAGTGATACAAGATGTCACTGATGTAATATTAGACAAAGGGATCAAAAATACAGTTTCTGATTATTACATATGTATCCATCATGTTACCGATGTCAAAAAAAACAAAACCCTCAAAAACTGAAACTGGCTGCACCATCTCTGGAGGCAATGATCAGAAAAATAAAAGCTTCCTAAAGTAATTACTTTGAAATGTACAATGTACAAAGCCTATAACTAAATCTCTGGCTTCAGAGTGAGCCTGAGCACCATGCTGTATCAAAAATCAATGGAGAGATTGCTGGTGAAGGACAAAGAAAACGTTCTTATAGTAAACTATAAACGCTATAGTAATTTTACAGACTTTTTGTCTTCATTTAGATCCCTATTTTTTAAATCCTATTTAAAGGGAATGTGTCATCAGAACATGACGTATTGTTTAACTCCTGTTTTATGCTATACAAATTTTTTAAGGATTTTTGGTTGTGTCTTTTTAAATTTCTCATATCACTATCAATATTCTTAAGTATTCCTAAAATCCTTTAATTCTCACTTTGGCCACTCGGACTAATAATAACTTAACACTGTAGAGAGTTTTGCAGCATTATCCTCATTATCAGCACAGGTAGGATTACACTGAAAGATGACACCAATGTGTATAGATAACACAGGATCCACCAATCACAATAGGAGCCATGAAAGGCTCCCCCTCCTGCACACTGACTTCCCCTCTACCTTCCCATCACGACCCTAAAAACTCTCCTGTAGAATTCAATGAGCCTCTCCTGCTCCCCAAGGCTCCTATGTCCGTGAAAGCATCTCTCTAAATGCTGCTAAAAGCAGCTCAGGCAAGAAGGATGCCCCCATGATCATATACCGACAACACAATAAAAATCTAAGATCAGAAAATAAAAATGGCTAACAAGAAAAGAATGTGTGTCAGTATCTTCTTTTAATTTGTAAAAAAAAAAAGAATAAAAAAGGTGATATATTTATATATAAATATATTTATATATGCCGGTAAGGGGCTTTATAGCAGGATTGTAGCTAACACTCAGAGGTTACAGCACGGGATGGAACCGCCTCCATCCTGCGCTGTTTAACCCCTTAGAGGCCGCAGCAATGATGGCTGCAGCGTCTATATCAATGAGAAACAATGCCGTGTATAAAAACAGTAAAACATGAAAAAAATATAAATGAGGTATTGTCATGCTGAGTAAAGCTATCATATAATTTATACCACATGGTGAACGCTGATAAAAATAAAAAACACTACCAGGATTGCTTTGTTTGTTCATTGTGCCTGTAAAAAACCTTGATAAGAAGAGTTTATGGGGTTCATATGACACTTTAAAATGAACAATAAAACCCCCCCAAAAACACATAGGGCAAAATAAAATTATGGCTGTAACAGGACAACAAAAACAACATTTTTATTGACTGACTCTGTGCTAAGACCTGCCACTCATTTTCAAAGAAAAAATTTGAAAATATCCGAAAACCAAACCCCAAATAAAACCCATCCTTCCTCCCCCACATGTCCTCAAATCTACTCTCACCTTGACCCGACGCAAGGAAGAATTCCAGCCCTTCCCTTCTGCTCGTCCCCCCACCTGTTTACTGACCCCTTTCCCATCCCACCCGTCCGTCTATTTCTCCAGCGTCCTCCCCAAACCCTTACTGTATCTGTAACCTCATCTCTCCACTGGGATCTTTCCATTTCCTTCAAACACCCCATCATCCCCCCTTTACTAAAAAACCCCTCTCTGGCCCCTTCCTGTGCTGATAACAACCGCCAGTCTCTAACCTCCCCTTTCATCTCTAAATCCGGGAACGCTTGGTCACTCTCCCGCCTAATCCGCTATCAAACCCCTGTAACTCTTTTCTTGACCCGCTCCCGAATTTCCGCACCCTATACTCCACGAAACTGCCTTATTAAAAGTCTCAAATGACCTCCTAACAGAAAAATCGGGGAACTACCCTTGCTGCTTCTCGGGATTTCATGCAGCTTTTGACACTGTGGATCCCCCACCTCCATGCTAAAAGCGCCATTGGCTCCAGGACCCCGCTTCTCTGGTTCCACTACCTCCTGACCGCCCTTCAGTGTCTCATTTTCCGTTTCGACCTCCCCCTCTTCCTCTGCTTTGGAGTTCCCAGGGACATTCTAGGCCCTCCTCTTTTCATTGACACACCCCTCCATTGGAAAAACCATCAGTGATTTGGCTTCCGTCCCATCCTATGCGATGACCCCCAAATTTAAATACACCTCCTCCCACATCACCCCACCCTTGCTACAAAGCCCCATATTTCGGGCCGCGTCTCGACACATGTCCTCTCTCCATCTGAAACTAAACCTCACTAAACTAACTTCTTTCTTCCGCCATTTACCAACCAAACCCCCCCTCTATTTCTGTTTCGTAGGGGGTTACCCCCCCTTTCTCCAGGCAGCAGGCCCCGCTAGGGGTTATATTGGATTCTGATCTGACCTCACCCCAAATCCAACCCTTGCCCCCTGTCACCCGCACCTAAAAAACTCCAAAATCCCTCCATTTCTTACTGTGGGAAAAAACTCAAATCTCATTTCGCTCTTATTCTTCCGGGCTTTACACTGCAAAACCCCTTTCTTTTTCGGTTCCCCCTCTGCAAAATCTCCCCTCCCAAACTGTCCAGAAAGCAGCACCACTTGTTTTCTCTCCCGCCGCATACGATGCCCCAAACCCGGTCGTCACTGACTGGTTTCCCCTCCAGTACAGGATCAGTAAAACTCACACTCTCACCCAAAAGCCTCCCCAGCCTGCCCCCCTACATCCCTCCCTTGTCTCTGCACCGCCCTACCCCGGCTCTCCGCTCTGCTGATGAAATCAGAAAACCCTTCCTCAATCACCCAACCTCCCATGCCCCCTACAAATTTCACACGGCGCAACCAATTCTCTGGGAATATGCTAGGGGTGATCAGGGACATTCAAACCCTCACAGTTTTTAAAAGGGGCCCGGAAAACATTTTCGGTCTGGCCCACCAAGATCCCTAACTGCTATCACACACATCTGTCACTCCCCTACACTAGGGGGCTACAGGCCTTTTCTTATATAATTTTACTGTCAGGGGGGGCAGGTTCACCATTTTTCATGTAAAACCCCCCCATTTATTTAAACATGGCTGGACCCCTTGTAAACTTGGCACTTCTTTCCGGTTTTTTTTACCCATACACCCTAAAGAGACCCAAAGGGACACCTTGTGTCCTTTGTAAGTACTTTTTTTGTGTAATGACTGTATTTTACCCTTGAATTTGTAAAAGGCTGCGAATAGTTGGGGCTAAAAAATAAAAATTATTTTTTTTATTATTATTTTTTTCAAACCCTTTCTATTGTGGAAATAAAAAAAAATATATAAAAATTTTTTTTTAATTGCAATTTACCAATCACAATAAATTATCCGGCACTTATACCACATGTGAACCTGTAAAAATTAAAACCCAAAAAAAATGGGAACTGCAAGTTTTTTTTTTTAAATTTTCATGGTCCTAAGCTAAAAAAAACCCTGTGAAACACCTGTGTGGCCGCCAAAATCTGCGTTCCAAAAGCCAAATAGCGTTCCCTCCATTGTACGCTTTTCAAAAGTGCCCAAAACAGCAGTTTTTTTTACCCAAATTAAAAGGGAATTTTCAAAATTTAAGAAATATTAATAAAGTTTTCCAGGAACCTTGAAAAATGAAAATTTTTATCTTTAAAATGCAATTTTTGTAAAAAAAAAAAGCAATTTTTTATTTTCACACAAAAGTTAAAAATTTTTTTTAACACCTTGGGGTCGATATACTCCGCACCCCCGGGGTATATTCTTTAAGGGGGTATTTTCCAATTAGGGGTTTTTTTAGAAAAGTTTATTAATTTTTAGCACCTTAGGTATCCACAAACCTAGAATATGCCTAAAAAATATCCAAAACCTAATGCTCCTCCTCTCTGAGGTTTGTGGTTGAGCAAATACGCACTAGGGCCACATAGGGATACCTCTAAAAACAGCAAAACTTGGGGGAAACAAAATGCAAAAAGTACAATTTAAAATTCCCCTTTTTATTCTTTAATTTTTGTGAAACACCCAAAGGTTAATAAACTTTATAATGTTGTTTTGAATACCTTGAGGGATGCGGTTTCTTAGATGGAGTCATTTATGGGGGTGTCTAACATAAGGGCCTCTCAAAACCACAATAGAACTGGACTGGTACCTATAAAAATCAGTGTTACAAATTTTCTTGAATATGTTAAAATTTGCTAAACAATTTAAGAGCCCCGTAATGTCCTAAAAAGATAAGAGATTATTTTAAAAATGATGCAAACATACAGTACACTTATGGTAGATGTTCGTTATGTCTTACATGCAGAAATTTTTAAACTTTGAAAATGGCAAATTTTTCCAAATTTTCTTTTTTTTTTTATATTTTCTTCAATAAACAATTGTTTCAACAAAAATTAATAGCTAGCTTAAAGTACAAGGTGCCAGGAAAAATCATTCTCCTATTCACATGAATAGGTAAAACCATTGAAAAGTTATTCACCGATAAAGTGACACATCAGATCTGAAAAAAGGGCTTGGTCCTTAAGTCCAAAACAGGCTTAGACCTTACTGGGTTAAAGAGGTTGTCCCACATTAAACATTGATGGTATATCACTAGGATATGCATGGCCGCCATCAGAAATTTCAGGGCCCCATACAGCTGAAGCATCGGCCCCCCCACCCCTGCCAATCCCACGGTAGGTAGCCAGGTAGGTAGTGGGGAAACTTGATTGGGGCCTGTGGCCGGGCCTTGTATGGCAGTACCAGCTGTACTGCCCTAATGGCGGCCCCGAGGATATGTCATCATTGTCTGATAAGTCTGGGTCCCAATTCTGGAACCTGTATATATCTCCAAATGAGCCCTGAAACCTCTCTGTTGTGAATGGAAATGTGGCCTGGACTAGACATCATGGGCGCCCCTTATAATGGGATATCTCATTATTAATGTGTTTTTTGAGCCATTAGGAGCCATTGCTCTCCGGATGAACTTAAGTAATATGTGGGGGAAACACATACGAAAGTGCTGCCTTTAGGCCTTTGTTCTTTTTTTGTTTTTGGGAGGCAATTATCCTGTTTCTTCCTGTCTGGTTATTTGCCTGGTGACTTATAGATTTTATTCAGCAAGGGTTATACCATGGGCTTTGAGGGACAGTCATCTTGAGTGGGGCTGCCCTTGTCAGGGCAATGAGCCATCAATTTGATAGGGAACAGGTACAGAGATTTTGTAGGGTAAGTGTGTAGTTTGTCCCAAGACAGGTCCTTATCTTGTTGGTGTATTTCGGGTACATAAGTCTGTGGTTATTTTTAATGTTTGAAATAAAGTTTTATTGGGGATATTTTCTCTGTGATTTTCCTGCATATATCTCATATCATATAGCCTTGAAACCTCTCTGTTTTGAGTGAAAAGGTGGTCGCGACTCTCACATGAATGGGAGTTCTGAGTATAACCAAAGGGCAATGCTCGGCTGTAGTCAGAACTCCCATTCATTTTAATGAGAGAATCTCAACCACCTCTCTGTTGAGAACGGAAAGGTTTCGAGGCTTATTTTGGAGGTAGGTGCAGGTCCCTGAGGTGGTATCTGGACCTATCAGATAATGATGGCATATCCAAGCGATATACCATCAATGTTTAAAGTGGGAAAGCCCCTTTGAATATATCCCTAGGCTACACTAAACACAAACAAGAGAACCCTAGGAGCAAGGAATAACCAAAACTGAACTAAGCAAGAAACACTGATAGTAGAATTGTCAGTGGTATCTGGTGTTAGGGAAAGATTCAGGGAAAATTAGTTAGGGTCAGTTCTTCTCTCTTGTTGCTCATCATCCTGATTTATTCTAGTCAACCAACTATTGAGACCAACTGTTTGGACTCCAGAAACTTTTAGATAGAGATGAATCTAAATCTTGTAAAAACCAGCATTGTCACATTAACCCCTTAACGCCGAGGCCTATTATTTTTTTCATGTTCATTAACTGATTGGGATTTAAACAGAATTCGCCGTGGGTGCCTGATCGGAGTGAGGAACGGTGCGTGTCACCATTTCTTATTGAATTAGACGCCGCGGCCATCTTTGCATCTAAGGGGTTAAACAGCACGGGATGGTGCTGGTACCATCCTGTGCTGTTACCGTCTGGTGTTAGCTGCAATTAGTACTCCTCCGTCCAATGTTGGTGAGGGGTTAATAGGGTGTGCCCACGAAGCAAAGTCTAGGGCCACGGTTGGTTCTCTGCTAGCTGCGAGAAGACCATGCATGACAATGAGGAGGGCCTTTATATACCTACCTGCCTGAGGAGACCTATCTATACCTGCCTGCCTGAGGAGGCCTATATATACCTGCCTGAGGATGCCTATATATACCTGCCTGCCTGAGGAGACCTATATATACCTGCCTGCCTGAGGAGGCCTATATATACCTCCCTGCCTTAGGCAGGCAGGCATATAGGGGGCTGTATAGGCAGGCAGGCATATGGGGGCTATAGGCAGGCATATGGGGGGCTATAGGCAGGCATATGGGGGCTATAGGCAGGCATATGGGGGCTATAGGCCGGCATATGGGGGGCTATAGGCAGGCAAAAGGGGGGTCTATAGGCAGGCAAAAGGGGGCTATAGGCAAAGGGATAAAGGGGGAGGGATAGTTAGGCATATGGGGGGCTAAAAGGCAGCAAATGGGGCTATAGGTAGGCAAAGGGGGCTATAGGCAGGCATATGGGGGAGTATAGGTAGGGATAATGTGGGGTAAGGCAGGCATATGGGGGGCTATAGGCAGGCATATGGGGCTAAGGCAGGCATATGGGGAGCTATAGGCAGGCATATTGGGGGCTATAAAGGCAGGCATATGGGGGGGTAAAGGTAGGCATAGTGGGGGTATAGGTAAGCATAACGGGGACTATAAGGCAGGCCATAGGGGGGCTATAAGGCAGGCAATGGGTGGGTATAGGCAGGCATATGGGGCGCTATAAAGGGAGGCAATGGGGGGCTATAGGCAGGCATAAAGGGGTAGATAAAATAAGAAAGCCCTTACTTACCTCGGTCCATGCTCCCCCGATGCGCCGCTCGCTCCGCTCTGCTGCTCTCTCTGCAGCCTCTGTGCTCAGCGGGGCGGCGCGGTGATTGTGAACGTCACCGCGCGCGCCCACGTGACCACAGAGGGCCAGCAGGGGGAAGAAACAGAGCGGAGCATCGGCGCTCCGTCCTGCTACTACCGAGAAAGCGCTGCCTCTAAAACGCTCGGGCCGGGGGGCCTGGGCGTTCAGAGGGAGTATGCCTGGGCCCCGCAGCTCCCTGCCCGCCGCATTGAACTGTTAAGTTCACTGCCGGGCGGGCCCAGGAGCGCATTCCGGTAGCGGACGCAGTAGCAGCTGCCCCGGGGCCCCTCTAAGCGCAGGGGCCCCGTAGCAACTGCTACCCCTGCTACCCCGGTAGTTACGCCCCTGGTACCATAGTATATTGTACTAGCGATCACTTGTACAAATACCCAGGTGAAACAGGAAAAAAAATTTTAGAGCAACTTTATTTTTACATTTTACCACCATAAAAAAATGTCAGAATTGTGTCTGTGTCGGTCTCCTCACTTTTGCTATCAAATTGGAATTAAAGGTGGAAAAGCCAAATGCACCCTAAAATGGAAAAGGATACAACTAAAAACCCTTACCCCATAACAACTTATCCCTGACACAGCTTGGCTGACAGAAGAGGTTATTGGTCCAAGAAACACTCTTTATAAATCTGGTAATGACGGAATTCAACTGACACACAAAATACACATAACGTGTTATGAAAGGGGTTTTGCCAAGAAGTGAGTTCCTCACCTAACAGGCTGATACTCCCCTCTTGAGGCTTGAAAAAGGGGGGTTGTGTTTCTGTGTTTAAAAAAACAAGTACCACTCCCTGTGATGTCATCGCTCCACCTCCCATGCACGTTCCTGATATTCAGTCTCTGTACTTGAGCAAACATGTTATTTGGCTAATCCACAGGGGATAATTGTATCGTACACAAGTTTCTCCCTCTTATCTGCTCAGGAGAGAAGATGAGCTCTGAGCAGGCAGCCTCTTTCATTTGTTCATGAACTGCTGCAGGAGGGGGAGAGGAGGGCTGAGTATGGAGCATCTGCATGTTTACTCAAATAATTACATTACAACCAGTGGATTCTCTATACAAAAGATACAGGATCTTTTTTCCCCAGTCCCTTCAAAGCTCGTTCATGTTCCCTGCCATCAGATAAGAAGTGCAATCAACGCAAGCGCAGCCAGATCAGCTCCTGGTCGTGTCTTATGTAAACTGTCAGGAAACTAAGGGCATCTTAGTCAGGCTGTAGCGCTCACAGGCTTCACTTTTTTAATGACATATATTTAGAAAAGTGATAAAATACTCATTTTGGAGGATCCCACATCAACATTAGATCGTGGCAAAACCCCTTTAATATCACATAGTAAGTTTCCACAAAAATAAACCCCAAAAACGAGTATTTCCCCATTCACCCTATGTTTTTTTTTTAATTAGTCTCGCCTTCTAAAACCATCCCAATTTCTAATGTGGCCCCATGGGAAAATTAATTGCCACTCCTGTATTAGAGCAAGCTCCTTGCATGACTGAAGAAAGCTACTTGCTATTAATCTTGGAAAGAGGAGTGCAAAAATGGGGGAGCGTCAGAGTCTAGGGACAAGTGTCTTAGCTGCGTTCAACAGAATTAGTATTAGACGATTTGTCAGAGAAAGATACGGCCCCCTTCCCTTTAAAAACAGAAGGGTGATCAGGTCGTTGTCTAACTGTTCCCCTGTGATTAACTGAATCACATGGATCACCTTGCGCCAGAAAGTTTGCAGTAACTCACACTCCCACCAAATGTGCAGCATGGTCCCCACCCCATTATGGCATCGCCAGCAAGCATTAGAGACAGTAGGGTACAGGGAGTGCAGCAGAGCTGGAACTCGATACCACCTTGATAAGATCTTAAAGTTTAATTCCTGTACTTTTACCGCGACCGTGGTCCCTCGCAACCGAGCAAACACGTCCCCCCACTCCTCATCTGAAAATTCTCTCGAGAGCTCCTTCTCCCAAGCCTTTTGATAGGCGAATTGTGGAGTATCCTCCTTCCGGAGAAGCGAGTTATAAATTTTGGAGAGGGCATGAGGGGAGGGCATTGATTGCAAGCACCAGCGATCAAATGTGGAGAGCGGACGGCATAGTGCAAGCGGGGTCTCATAAGTTGAGCAAAAACTGCGCAGCTGGTAAAAGTGGAATCTGGCAAATCTTCCCTGCTGTGAAGAGGCAGCTAGTTCCGCGTATGTCTTAATGGATTGTCTCTCGTATACATCTACCATTAACGCGAAACCCCTGTCTCCCTCCAACCCCAATCCAACATGCCTCAGAGTTTCTGGGACTCCTGGGTTGCCTGAGATAGGAGTGAGCGGACCCCCTGTCTGAAATATGTGCAAAGAAGAAAGGATGGGCTCTACTAGTAAGGACGATAGTGTGCAAAATCAGTGGCAACTGGAGGGCTGATTTTTTAGGCAGAATACTGGGGGGTAGCCAAGGAATGGGTGCCACTGGAAAGCCATACAATGCAGTTTCAATCTGCACCCAGAGCTTAGATTTATAGGCATGAAAGCCATCCAGAACCCGAACCATCACCGCTGCTAGGTAGTATCGTAGAAAATCTGGAAGGGAGAGTCCCCCTGCTATCCGAGGGGCAACCAATGTATTTCTAGACACTCTGGGGTGTTTCTGCGCCCAGATGAAGCGGGTGACCAGTCCATTTACAGATTGTAGAAAGGATTTGGGGAGCACAATTGGAATTGCCTGAAACAAGTAAAGGAGACGGGGCAGGATATTCATTTTTAAGATATTGATGCGACCTATCCAGGAGAAGTCTTTTTTGTCCCACATGGAAAGGTCTCCTTGAATTATCCTCAATAAGGGAGAGAAATTTAGCTCAAATGTGTGTTTGAGGTCCGAAGGGACATGGACCCCCAGGTATTTAATGGCCTTTATAGCCCAGGAGAAAGGGTATGTTTCTCTCAGTCTGGTTACCACTTTGATGGGCAGTGAAACATTTAATGCCATGCTCTTGGCCATATTAATCTTGTGGTTGCTAAACCGTCCGAAGGAGTTCAGGGTTTGCAAGAGTGAGGGGAGGGAAGTGTAGGGTTCAGTGATATACAGGAGAAGATCATCGGCAAATGCT
Source organism: Phyllomedusa bahiana (assembly GCA_025379985.1). Classification (NCBI taxonomy): domain Eukaryota; kingdom Metazoa; phylum Chordata; class Amphibia; order Anura; family Hylidae; genus Phyllomedusa; species Phyllomedusa bahiana. The sequence continues at coordinate 75,420 of JAODAL010001428.1, forward strand.
GAGCACTTGACCTGTATGTTTCCACATTTAATCCCTCTTATGGAGTCGTTTGCACGAATATCCTGTAGCAAGCGCTCCATAACAAGGGCCTATAAAAGGGGCGAAAGCCGACATCCCTGTCTAGTGCCATTGCGGATAGGAAGAGGGGAAGAAAGGGATCCATTAACTCTAATTTGCGCTTTCGGGGAGTCATAGAGCGCTTTTATCTTTGCAAGAAGGGTCGGGCCAAGGGCAAGATTCGGGAGTGCCTCAAACAGGAACTCCCAGTCCACCCGATCAAAGGCCTTTTTGGCATCTAATGAGAGTAACATGCACGGGGTCTTTGAACGGTGTACATGGTTAATAAGGATAAAAGTTTTCAAGATGTTGTCCCTAGCTTCCCTCTTTGGGACAAAGCCCACTTGATCAAGGTGTATGAGGTTTTCTAACAGAGGATTTAGTCGTAGCGCGATCAGTTTTGCAAAGATCTTAGCGTCAGTGTTAATGAGGGAGATGGGCCTGTAACTCTGACAAAGGGTCGGGTCCTTACCTTCCTTGGGGATGACAGTAATGTTAGCTTTCAAAAGTTCAGGGTGCCATCTCCCCTTTTTTAACTGCAAGTATGGTTAGAAACAAGAAAAAAGAAGCATACCAGCCATTCCTCTCCCCAGGTGTTCTGCTGCAGCGGTTACGTGACACTGTCCAATGCTGCCGATCAGAAAATAAGGCGTTGAACGATGACAATGGCCACCACAGCCAATCAGAGGCTGCAGTGGTGTCATTCAATTTGGCTGGAGTCAGAAGACAAAAGGAGACCCAGGGAAAGGAATGGCAGACACATTGCTGTAACATACATCAGTACAGAGCTATTCTTTTTTTTGGGGGGGGGGATTTGAAAGGCCCTGCGTCATACCAGCATTTAAAAACGGAGGTGGACAACCCCCTGAATAGACAGTAGAAGGAGGCTGCAAAAAAGGCTAAAAAAAGCCAATGCTCACCCTCCTCTGCTCCTCTGTTCCAGCGCTGGTTTTCCGATCTCCTGTTTAACTTGTTCATCTTCTGAATAGGAACGTCACTGCTGCAGCCACTGCAGCAAAAGTCACACGCCTCTGCTTATACCGACATTTAGAGCTGCTCACTTCCACACCGTGATGTAAATGAGTGCCATGTGACTTTCTTTTCAATTTTTTTTAGAAACTGGACAACCCCATTTAATAATTACATCATGTCTCAATGAATTCTTCTTGTTTTATTATTATTATTATTATTATTACTATTCTTTATTTTAAAGCGCCATTGATTCCACGGTGCTGTACACTCGAGGGGGTTACATACATTACATAAGTCAAACGAGTACAGTGATAAGGGATAATGACAATTGGCACGACAGAGGGAGAGAGGACCCTACCCGCGAGGGCTTAAAATCTACAAGGAGGGTGAAAGAGACAGTAGGTGGGGGGCAGACATGTATGAGGGGGAAGAAGTGACAAGTTTAGTGAAGGTTGTAGGCAAGCCTGAAGAATTGGGTTTTCTGGTTAGGTTTGAGGCTGGTGAATGTGGAGGAGAGTCTGATGTGTTGGGGCAGTGAGTTCCAGAGTGGGGGTTTGAAGCAACGGGAGAAGTCTTGGAGACGGTTTGTGTGAGGAGCTGATAAAGGGGAGAGCCGAGGAGACGGTCCTGGGACGAGCCGAGAGTGCGCGAGGGGAGATATTTGGAAATTAGGGCAGAGATGTATGGAGGGGAGAGCTCATGGAGAGCCTTGTAGGTCATGGTTAGTAGCTTGAAATGAATTCGCTGGGCAATGGGAAGCCAGTAAAGGGATTGGCAGAGGGGAGAGGCAGAGGAGTAGCTAGGAGAGAGGTGGATAAGACGGGCAGCAGAGTTAAGGACGGATTGGAGGGGAGCGAGGGTGCTAGCTGGGAGGCCACAGATAAGGATGTTGCAGTAGTCTAGGCGGGAGATGACGAGGGCATGGACCAGCAGTGTGTAGTGTCATAGTTGAGGAATGAGCGGATGCGAGAGATGTTATTCAGGTGGAGGAGGCAGGCAGAGGTGAGGGTTTGGATGTGTGGTTTGAAAGATAAAGCAGAGTCTAGGATTACTCCAAGGCAGCGGACTTGCGGGACCGGTGAGAGTGTAGAGCCATTGACTGTAATAGAGAGATCAGGGGCAGGGGTAGAGTTGGATGGTGGAAAGATGATGAGTTCTGTTTTCTCCACATTTAGTTTTAGGAGACATGATGAGAAGAAGGAGGATATGGATGACAGACAGTCAGGGATCCGGGAGAGTAGAGAAGTGACATCTGGGCCGGAGATGTAGAGTTGGGTATCATCAGCATACAAGTGGTAATGAAAGCCATGTGAGGCTATGAGCTGACCGAGGCCAAGGGTGTAGATAGAGAAGAGTAGTGGGCCCAGGACTGACCCTTGGGGGACACCGACAGAGAGAGGCCGGGTGGAGGAGGTGGAGCGAGAATGAGAGATGCTGACTGTCCGATCAGTGCGAGGAGATCCAGGAAAGAGCCAAGTCTGTGATGCCGAGGGAGGAGAGGATTTGTAGCAGGAGGGAATGGTCGACAGTGTCAAAGGCAGAGGACAAGTCTAAGAGGAGGAGCACAGAGTAGTGGCATGAGGCTTTAGCAGTTACTAGGTCATTAGTGACTTTGGTTAGGGCGGTTTCGGTAGAGTGGTGGGGTCGAAAACCAGATTGTAGTGGGTCAAGAAGAGAGTTGGAGGAGAGGTGGGAGGACAGCTGAAGATAGACGTGCTGCTCGAGGAGTTTGGAAGCAAAAGGGAGCAGTGAGATGGGGCGATAGTTGGACAGAGAAGAGGGGTCAAGGGTTGTTTTTTTAGGATTGGAGTGATAGTAGCATGTTTAAAGGCGGAAGGGAAGATGCCAGAGATTATTGATAGGTTGAAGATATGGGGGGCAGGGCTGGGATGATAAAAGGGGCACTGAGGTCTGGGAGAAGTGGGATGGCAGGGGTTCAATGATACAGGAAAGTGGGGTTGGATTTGGACAGTAAGGAGGGAGCTTGTCATGAGTGACCATTGGAGATAGGTTAAGGGGGAAGAGCAGTTTGCAAGGGTAGAGGAGGGTGGTGGGGACTGCGGGCTGAAGCTTTCTCTGATGAGGTTGATCTTCTGGAGGAAGTGAATGGCAAAGTCATCTGCTGAAAGGAGGGATGGGGGAGGAGGCGTTGGTGGACGAGAAGAGAGTTGAAGGTTTTGAATAATTGTCTGGGGTTGTGGGACAGGGAGATATGAGAGTGGTGAAATAGTCCTGTTTGTCTGAGGCGAGTGCGGACTTAAATGTCTGCAGTGAGTGTTTGTATAAGGCAAAGTCATCAATGGAGTGAGTTTTCTTCCAGCGGTTTTATGATTTATGCTTTAATGTGGCCATTTACTGTTTACCTTATTGGATGTCTTTTGCAGGGGAGCCAAGTACTTTTGATGAGTCTGTATGTTTTATATTTTTTTCAGGTGTTTATAGTGTTTAAGTGTGCCAGCTATATTAGATCTGTGTTTCAGAAGGCTTCTTCATATTTTCCTCGATTCCTTCTAATATTTTAGTCCGGTGCTCAGTTCCAGAATTTTCCATTTGGGCTTGCATGTGTTGACAATGTATATGAACTCTGTTATTTATTAACAGAAATCACTGATGGTATACGAAAACATTTCCATCTTCATAATGTTGTTTTTCTCATTTTAGTCAGTGAAGCTTAGAAACCATGGTTGACCAGCGACTAACTATGGATGGTGACAGTGTTATCTATCACTTAGAACTATGACCAACAATGCAGCAAGAATTACCTTTAGTAAACTCCCTTGCTTTTATGTTACAAAATTGCATAAGAAGGAGAGAGAGATAGAGATCTATATATCTAGTGCACCAGAACAAGGGTATTTTGGACTGTGGACATTCACCCTATGTTTACTATGCAAAGCCATCAACACCCTCCTATCTTTGTACAATGGTTTATAATGTTATGCTCTTCTTTACTGTTTTACATTGTTACACCCAGCTTCAATTGTTTACTATAATATGATTTGTTAATATGAACTAGCATCTGCACTGCGGGAAGAGTTAACACATAGCCAGTTAATACTGAAAGGCTCTGAGACTTGCTACCTCTTAACTGAGAAGCTGGCAACTTTCCATTTTGCTAGAAGATGCTCGGATGAGTTTTGGAAGGAAAGTCTCAGGCAATGACTTTTGCACCATCTGGAAAAGATGTTGAATCATTCCCATAGGACAGAATGGAATCTCTATACAAATGTATGAGAGACTGAAAGTGTAACAATGTTGTTGTAAGGGTTGTGCTTCTCCACTCCATCCCTCCAATTGGAAAATTCTAGAAACTGTATAAAAGGCTTAGAGCCCTTAATGGTTCTACAGATAGAGATCAGTTCTTAGCAGAAGAGACTCAGCCAAACTGCCGGTGTGACCAGAAGAGGATTATGAACATACCAAGACAGAAATCCTGAGTCAACAACCCTTTGATCAGAAAGCCAGCCAGACGACTAAGCCACAGACCCCTGGGAGACCAATGCTTCAGTCAGCATATCAGCCTTCAGAGAGCGACGTACAGCTAAGCCAGGCCTTTCCTTGGCACAGAGCCTTTGTTAACCAGGGAGGAGAAGGGAGCAGTGTTGTGCTTGTATTGTGTTGCGCTTGAGTTCTTTCATTAACCCCATAACGACCGCCCACCGTCTTTTGACGGCGGGGATTTCAGGTTGTTATTCTGTAACCCTTTGATTTCCATGGTTCCAGGGCTGTCTGTGTAACAAGCCTGCAGTCAGGGTACATTGTGTGCTGCCCTGATCACTGCCTGTGTCTAACTGAGACAGATTGTAATGTACATATTAGTATATATGAATGTGCTAACATGTTACTAAGTGTAAAAAAAATTCTAAAACAGTTATCCCTTCATGGGATTTAAAAAAAAAAAAAGTAAGAAACATAAAAAAGTAAAAATAAAAATATTTAATAACAAATAATTGTGCATTATTACACAAAAACAAACCTACACGAATTAGGTATTCACATAACCGTAATAACCAGTAGAATTGATCTAACAAGTTATTAAGTGTGATATGTGAATGTTGTAAAAAAAAATTATAAAGCAAAAATAAAAAAAATAAGAAAATTCTGCAATAATTTATAAGTGAACTTAAACTATTCCTCCAAAAACTAAAACTTCTCCTATATAAAACGAGGCCTCATACAACTGTGTCTTTGAAAAAATAAAAAATTTACGACCGTTGAAACGCGCAAAAACTAAAAATTGTGCTGGTCATTTAGTACTTTTCAGGAGTTAAAGAAGGGCACTGGTTTACTGCAGACCCCCAACTCTCTAGACTTACTTCCCATTGGGGTGCACCACACCTTACCAACCCTTCCAGAGAACAGTAACACGTGATGACACCTTAACCGTGCCTGGGGAATCCAGCGTAGAATTTTGAACACCCCAAATCCAGGAACTGCATATACAAATACACATACTAGTAGATACCCTATCCCAGGATGATGACTATAATAGAAAATGCATCCACTTAAGAGCAGAGTTTTTGTCCAAGGCCAATAACTTTGCACTTATATATATATAAATATCCATCTGCTACACTGCTAAGTGCAGGGCACAGAGAACAGTGCAGTGGGTTTGGATGAGCTGGCTTCCTCCCCTGCTTGGTACCACCCAAACCATGTTGGACAACATTTTGATGTGGGCGCTTACTGTAAGGCCGTGTTCACACGGCTTATTCCCGACGGATTTGTGAGCCGTATTGAGCTCGCAAATCCACCGTGATAAGGGGCGGGACGGGGGCGGGGCCGGAGCGCAGCGGGGGCGCCGCTCCCAGCCCCATAGACAATGCATTGTTTACGGCGCGGACGCGCCGTAAAGAATGTGCATGTCACTTTCTCCCCCCGCGGCGGATTCGCCGAGCGAAGAGGAGCGACGGATTCCACTGTTGAGAACTGTGGATTCCCGTATTTGCTGCCGCGGATGGGCGCCGTCCTGCAGCGCAAATCCGGCGCGCAGTACGGCGCCAATCCACGGCAAAATAAGCCCGTGGGGGAACGAGGCCTAAGGGTGCGTTTACATGGCAGAGACGAAATACCGGTCGGGAAATACCGACCGGTATTTGGTCTTTTTTTGGCACGCAGGTGGGCGGCTGTTGTTTGTGGTTTGCGGATTCAAACCACCATTTTAGTTGAACTGGACATTGACTATACCTGTTCTGTACCACAGTATGACCATTAACCTGTCTGACCCACAGATTAAAAGTGCCGGAAAAAAGGAGTCTTTCAACCACCATTTTAGTTGAACTGGACATTAGACTATCCCTGTCCTGGGCCACAGCATGAGCCCCCAAAAATGCATGACCCCAGATTAAAAAGTGCCGGAAATAGGAGTCTTTTTAACCACCATTTTAGTTTCACTGGACATTGACTATATCTGTCCTGGGCCCCAGCATGACCCCTAAACCTGTTTGACCCACAGATCACAAAGTGGCACTATGCTATTTTGTACAGTGACTGTCATTTAGTATATATTTTGGTAACTGACTTTTGTTTACAGAATTTATTTAGGGAAGTTTGATTTATAGTTTTACATTATTATCATTTTGCTTTTTTTTCAAGTGTGATAACATAAAACATACACCCCTCCCTGCAGTTTTTAAAGGTATTTTTTAAACGTGTAGATGTGTTCATTCGTTCCGCACACCCACTAAGTAATAAAAAATGTCCTAATCATCCCCAAAACACTTCTTAGTTGAAAAGACATTTGCCCTCCTGGTTCTGAGATGATTCAGCCAATCAATTCAATGGTTTAAATTTTTCCTCCAAATCCTTCTTCAGTGATTAGGGACAGACTCCCCTGGAGATCAAATGATGCAAACCCATTGTGTCTCCAACCCCAGATAATTTTAAGCCTAAAATTGTGCAATTTGTGTCCAGCCGGATTCCCTTTTTTGACACTACTTAACCTCACAGAAATCACCTTTTTCAAAATCTGATTTTTTAGAGAAATTTAAAGACTCTCCTGATTGCCCCTAACGGTGAGAGCCAGTGCTGCCGTCAGCCATCTGTTAACACGGAGGCCCAGCTGCCAGGGCAGACTTACAGTGGGTGGGGCGGTGAGAGCCCAGGCTAGCGTCTGTCATCTATTAACACGGAGATCCAGCTGCCAGGGCCAGATTTAAACAGTGGGTGCAGTAAGAGCCCAGGCTACCCGTCTGTCATCTATTAACACGCAGTTTCAGCTGCCAGGGCCGGAGTTACATGGGTGCGGTGAGAGCCCCAGGCTGGCCGTCCGTCATCTATTAAAAACACGGAAAAATGCCCTTATGAGCAGCAACGAAAACAGTCATGTGAAGCAAGTGCGGAAAGCGAAAGTGTGAGGAAAGACCTCCAGCCTTCCTCAGAAACACAGTCAAGACCTGGGTAGCGCTTGCCCCTCCATATGAGTGCGGGGGGCCATTGAGCTTCACTTGAAAATACTGGTGGTTAACGCTCCTGTTCCACCCAGGTGCGCTTTTTCTTGGCAGTCTTTTTTCTCATTTTTGTCAACGTGCTGGAGGAATGTGTCTCTGTTCTTTGTTCTGTCCGTGCTCCATACTCCATGTCCTTGAATAACCTACATCTGGTTTAAGTCTTCCTGTACCTCCCCTTGTACAATTCAGAGGAATTTTTTTTACCAGCTATTTTTGTAATGCAAGTTTTTTAGTAGTTTTAATTTTTAGAAAACACATTTTTAAAATAGGAAGGAATCCCACGTCTTTGTTTCTCTTTTTTTTAATTGTATTAAATGGGTTGTCTCAATACAGGGGGTTTTCTAGCTATGTTAAAGATCTTGCAAAAACAAGTAATTTTGCAAAAATGTTCCATTAACAGTGTCATACCTATACCTTTTTTCTGACAGCACCATCACCCTTGAGCCACTCTTGACAATTGTGAAGAACAAATGTCTGTTAGAAACAACATTTTTTACAATAGGACCTGTAGTCTAGCTGCATTTCACAGCAAAATGCCCCCAAAAATTCAAAACATGACCCATGAGCCACTTTTGACAATTGTGAAGAACAAATGTCTGTTAGAAACAACATTTTTTTTATAATAGGACCTGTAGTATAGCTGCATGTCACAGCAAAATGCCCACAAATTCAAAACATGACCCTTGAGCCACTTTTGACAATTGTGAAGAAACAAATGTATGTTAGAAACAATTTTTTTTTTATAATAGGGCCTGTTGTATAGCTGCATGTCACAGCAAAATGCCCCCAAAAATTCAAAACATGACCCTTGAGCCACTTTGACAATTGTGAAGAACAATGTCTGTTAGAAACAACATTTTTTTAGAATAGGACCTGTAGTATAACTGCATGTCACAGCAAAATGCCCCCAAAAATTCAAAACATGACCCTTGAGACACTTTTGACAATTGTGAAGAACAAATGTCTGTTAGAAACAAATTTTTTTTTTATAATAGGACCTGTAGTTTTTGCTGCATTCAAGCAGCATGACCAAAAAAATATAAAAATGACTTCTCAGCCACGTTAAAAATTGTGAGGGAGAATGCCACTTAAAAGCCACATTTCTGTTCCAAAGGATCATGATTATAGCTGTATCTCACAGCAACAAGACCCCAAAAAATTATAAATATGACTTCTCAGCCACTATTAAAAATTGTGATGAAGAAATGCCACTTAGAAGCCACATTTCTGTTCCAAAGGACCATGATTATAGCTGTATCTCACAGCAACATGACCTCAAAACCATTGACAATGTGAAAAAGGGCATTGTCCGCACTGACCATTTTGGTGGCTTCTTCAAAACTGGCAAGGATGGTGCAGAGCTCTTTCACCTGCCTCCACTCTCGGTGGCTCAACACCCCGAGGTCCGCACCGCTGCTTGTCAGGCCATGTGTACTTCGTACTGCGTAATGGCATTGCGCTGCTGCCACAATCACTGGAGCATGTGGAGGGTGGAATTCCAGCGAGTTGCCACGTCAACAATGAGAAGGTTGACGGGGAGGCCGAGCTGACGCTTCAACGCAGCCAGGCGGGACGAAGCAGGGTGCGAACGGCGGGGGAAATGCGAACTCAGACCTCGAGCCTTCCTCAGCAGGCAGTCCAGACCCGGGTAGCTCTTTAGAAATTTCTGGATGACAAGGTTCATGACATATGCCAGGCAAGGGATGTGCTCCAGCCTACCGATCTTAAGGGTGGCCAGCAGATTTCGCCCGTTATCGCACACCACCTTGCCTGGCACAAGGTTTTTTGTCACCCAGCCAGCGCTCGGTCTCGTTGCGGAGAGCCGTCCACGTCCTGCCCCTGTGTGTGGCGGTCTAAAGACAGATTAATTTCAACAGGGCCCTGGTTTTCTGGGCACTGTGTTTGGGGGGGTTGGAACACCCCGCATTGTAATTATCAGTAAAATTTAAATATGGACTTATTATTGAAAGATTTGTTGCTCCGGGGTTTTTGGCCCACAAGATGGATGTCTTGGAAACTTTTTGCATGCAAAGTAGAATGGACTAGAGACTGTGATGGGGCAGAGGTAGGGCCCATTTTGGGAAGAACAAAAAAGGACAAAGAGAAGGGCGGGGGGGGAAAAGTTTGCTGGCTGAAGATTGATGGCTTTCCTTTTTGTTTGTTCTCAAAGTGTGAAAACCCCCCCAAAAGGAGAGAAGTGTAACTGGCCCTGAAGCTGTTGTAAAAGAAAGCCCACGAAGGAAAGTAAAATCTGCAGAGTGGGGAGAAGGACTAATCGGATCCCGACTTCAACAGCAGGGATCATCCCCCCAGGCAAAAACGCCGGCCATCGAAAGGTTTTAACCGGGTCAAAGAAAGCGTGCACGCCAACAAAAACTGGACTGTGTACGGGCCCTGTTAGTTAGTTGGGACAGATTTGGTTTAGGCCTAGGTGTTTTAATCCAAACCCCTCTGATTTGGGACATTGGATGGGGCTTGTTTAGCACTGTTTTTATGCAAGGGGTTCGCATGTAGAGCTTGTTTTATGTGTATATTCTGGGGGTAGCGGGTAGAGCGGGTTTAAATTGTAAGCGTCTTGCCCCCCGCCGACGTTTTGAATGCACCCACATGATTGTTTGCCCTTGTATGGTTTTTAAAAAGGGGGTTTCGATGTTGGCCTTTCTAACCCCCATGAGTAGGTAAAATGTTCGTGCATCCAGGGCACACTTGGGGAGGCTTGGGGCAAGGGGCCTTTGGGTTTCCCTTTGCGTGTTTTTGGGGGAGTTGTTCACTGTTTTCTGAAAAGTTCAGAAAATGTGGGTTGTTGAATGGGTTGGGTGTTTTCTTCGCCCTAAACTTTGCTGTACCCGGGGAAAAACCCTACCTGGTGTCGGCTTACAATTGGCGTGCAGGCAGGTACAGCGCTTTTATGGCGGGGATGCGAGGGGGTCTTCCCCCGGCGTCACGGCCCCCCCAGAGCCAAGTTCGGGGTGTCCCCAAATGCCCCCAAGGGGGGGTTTGCCAAGGTGGTGCCCTCAAAAGCCTTTTTCCCGCCCGCAAAAAGAGGGTGAGCCCCATGCAGTATTTTAATCCCCTAAGGAAATTTGAATGGAAAAAGGCGGCGAGACCCAGGGGCCCATGGGGGCTTTTCGGGAAAGTGTAAGTTACAAAGGATCAGTTCTTTGTGGGATGTAAATAAACCCTTTATGGGACAAATTGCAAGAGATGACCTGAATGACGGCTGACCTGACGTTTTTATAGGTTTCTTGCCGTGTGGAGGGGAAGAAGCCCCCCATCCTAAAGGGTAAAGGCTGTCAGTATTTCCCCAAAAAAGCAGAGGAGTGGGAGATCAGGGTCTTTAACAGTGGGTCCAGGCTTTGTGGACAGATTGGGGAAAAATTCGGTGGGGAAGGGGTGTCCCAGTGAAGGAAGAACGGCTCAAACTCCAGAAGGCCTCAGCTTCCCCCGCCCCATTTAGGAAACTCCCAGGGGGCCCCACTGCAGGGCTCCATCAGGCGAAACGGAGTCTGGGGGGGCCTCTCTGCTGGGTTTGCCAACATATGGCCACATCCCAAAAGAGTGTCTTGAAATTGGGGGCCCAATGGGTTAAACTCCCGACCCCCGCAGTGGGCGGGGCCGTGGGGGTGCGAAAAAGTAAGCCCATACGTGGGGCTGACTCTATGCCAGCAGTCCCTTAGGAAACCCGAGTTGAAGGGCCCAGAAAGTCGTTCCCTATTTGATTGGGTCAGAGTGCCCCCGATGCCCATGGGTTCTTTGAGAGACACTTTAGGCACATGAGGGGACCCGGGAAGATGGCGCGATTAGGCTGCAGCACCCAATAAGGGTTTTGAATGGAGTGCAAGGGTAGTTGGATGAAGTCCGACTGTTGGGGCAAAAAACATCGGAAAAAAGGGAGTGGTGCTTTTTGGATCCCCCCATCTCGCCGGGGGGATGGAGTAACATGGGTATGAATGTGCTAGAGACTTGGAAACCATTCTCGTTTTAAAGAGGGCCCAAATAGGGGAGCGGGCCCCCCCCGCCGGCCCCGACCTAAAGGGTCCTACAACAGATGGTGAGGAGCTGCAGTCTGCGAAAGAGCCCCATCCGGGGCCCTTTGGGCAGGTGAAGGTCCCGTCGAACCCCCGTTTCAAGCCCCGCCACGACCAAAAAAGGGTTTGATGTTGCTGGTGGGAGCTGGACAGAAGTTGTGGGCGGGGAAGTCTTTCAACCGTTCAAGGGAGGGTACGAACCGTCCACTGGTACCCGGGGCCCCTTGCCCCCGTGAAAAAATGGGTGTTTGTACCTGTGGATCCTCAATTTCATGGACGCGAGTTAACCATTCCCAAAAATTTTCTGTTAGCTGAAGTTACGTTCCGGAGAAGATATCTTCCGGCGGGAGGACTTTATTTTATTGCCTGACAAGGGGGGGGCCTGGACCTTGCGTAGGGGTCCGACAGAGGAACCCCCAACAGCGGAATGGAATGGCCGGTGAATGGCCCAAAGGGGGGGGTTGACCTCGGGTTTATCCGGGGCAAAAAACGTTGCTGGAAGATCCCTTTGGGGAAATTTCGGAGGGTTTCAAGACATGAGAAGCTTCGGGTTGCTTTTCCATTGAGCACAAAACCCCTCGGGAAATGCTATGCCTAAAGAGAAAGGTCCGGCAAATCCCACCAAGATGTACAGGAAGTGAAGATATGGGGGCCCGATGCTGGAAAAAAAGGGGGGGTGACCCAGAGAGCAAAGTCCCGGGGCTGCGCGGTGGTCTTGGTGCAAAAAAAAAAAGACGGAAGTTCAGGTTCTGGTAGTTTAAAAAAGTGAATCCCCAGACTGTTGTGATGTCTATCCCTCCCCGGTTTTGAAGAATCACTGTCCGCTTGGGTCATGCAAAGTTTTTCTCGACTCTCAAATTGGCCCGGATACTGGCAGGTACCAGTGGTAAAAGGATGGGGCAAAAAAGACAGTTTATTCTACTATGGGGTCTTGGTTCAATGGATGCCTTTTGGGCCCTTTTGTCTAAGCCCGGGGGACTTTCCCAGAGGTGATGGACACTTTTTGGGGGATTTTTAACTTTGGTCGGTGGATCTACTGGACGATGTGTGGTTTTCGGGAACCCCTTTGAAGACCTCTTCAGAAACTGGGGGCAGGTTCCTGGACGATAGGGGAAAAAAAGGGCCAGATTAACCCTAAGAAGTGTCAATCTTCAAACAGCGGTAGGTACTTGGGGCTTGGTCACCCGGGGGGGTCACCCGGCCCCCAGTAAGGTGGAGGCAGTTCAAAAAAGTGGCCTCGGCCGTGTACACCTACAAAGGGTAAAGCATTCCGGGGATGGCCGGATTTTACCGAAGGTTTATACCCCGTTTTTGCTCTTTGACAGGTCCTTAAATGAGCTAGGAGGGGGTGGCTGGGGGGCCCAAAAAATCGCCTATTGGTGGGGCCCCGGGGCAGCAAAAAAGCTTTTGATCCGTGAAAGAGGCACTGCCCGTGCTCTGATTCTGGCTTAGCACGGTTCGATATCCTTTTCGTTGCATACTGATGGGGTCTCATGGGTTTGGGGGGGCCCGTGCTGTCCCAGGTCCGGGAAAGGGCGGAGAGAGAAATTTCCCTATGCAGTCGGTTTTTGAGGAGTCAAGCGCAACCCGACAATTATAGTCCTTTAAGTTGGAACTATTGGCCCTGGTATGGGCCATGAAGAAAGTTTTGCGGGACTATGACGGTGCAGGGTGCCGTCATGACGACACAATCCATTGGCACATTTGGAGAAAGCTAAGCTTGGGCCCCCCGAGCAGAGTGGGTGGCACGACTCTCAAAGTACCATTCCCCATTAATTCGTTCGGGAGGGAAAAAGGTAATGCGATGCCCCTTTTCGGGTTCCCGTTGGTACCAAACTCAAGGTTGACGAAGAGTTAGAAAACAGAAATGCCCGACCTTGGGCGTTTACCTATGTTCCAGGACGTGGCACACTAAGTGGGGGGGCGTTTTTGGGTGCCGATGGGGTTTGGGAAAAGCGTGGTGATTGGAGAGGGTCCCAAGATGGTTGCACAGAAAACGGAAAGGGGAAGGGGTGGGTCCGGTCCGGGTTGGCCCCCCCCGGGGAGAAGAGCGGGGCCCCCTGACTCAGGGGGGCAAAAGTGTTGAGGCAGTGGGGGATAAGGAGTGTTTCCCCGAGCTCTGTGCCCGGGCCCTCTATTACAAACGAGTTGAGACCGACAAAAAATTTTTTCCCCCTGTCATTGGGACCAGAAACCTGGGGAAGCCATGAGAGAGGGCAATTTTGGAAGTGACCCAAAACTATAAGTGGGTTCAACAATAGTTATGCCTGACTTGTTAACTGGTGCTGAGGTTGCCTTGGTGTCCCCGTGGGTTGTAAAAGGGACTGAAAAGGGGTCCCCTTCAGGGCCATCCCGGGCATCTGCGCCCCAGGCTCTTGATGATTTACTATGTGCGATTGGGTACTTACCTCTGGGATTCGTACGTTTTGGGCATGAAAAGACCATTTCACTAAGTAGCGGTGGTGTACCCATAGGTCAGTGCGAGTTGTGCTGAAGCGGTCTGCAACACTTTATAAGGTGTTTGGGTGCCCCAGGGTAATTCCGACCAGGGGGCATGTTTCCCAAAAGGGGCTTAATGAGCGAAATGTCCGTTGTATGGATGAGCGTTCCCGTTATACCCCGTTTTATCCGCAGGGGAAGGAGTTTTTTGAGCGGTTTAACGCACCCCTTTCCCGATGCTGGGACTTTTGAGGACGGCCAGAAGGTAGGTGGCCTGAGTACCTGCCTGAGTGGGTGTGGGTAAACAATAGGGTGCACAGTACCGGGTTACCCCACACATGTGATGTTGGGGACCGGGGGGGAGAGATTTAGGATTCCACAGCCCAGCCGAGAACCCCCACAACCGTACCCCGGCCTGGGCCCCCGGAAACCGCCGCCGATGCGGATGGGCCCCAGGTTGTAGGAGAGGTCTGAAACAAAGGGGGTGTCCTAAACCCGCGGCCCCTGCAGAGAGACGTTTTGCCCCCGGTGTCGGGTCATGGTCAGGGCTAAGAGGCCCTTGGGGAAGTTGGATGGGAGGTGGGGGGCAGTTCCATTGTGGTAAGGGAAGGGTGGACCCCCCCCCCCAGTCTAGAGGTAGAGCCCCAATAGGGACAGGGGGCCATCACAAAAACTGCACAGAAAAATTTGTTGAGGCGGGGTGATTTTGAAGTGCCTGAAATACGCCCAAAAACCCCACCCCCGTCCCGCAGCCTCCCTTTGTTGAGGAATGGTGGGTGTCTCGGTTCGGTGTCAAACTGAGGTTCACTGTGCCCGCTTGCCCCTAGAGAGGACTGGGGCATCAAAGGTTTCCCCCCCGGGGATGTGCCGAAGCCCCCCGAGCCTTAGCCCCACGTAGGACCCCAGGTCCAAAATGGTGTCCTCCCCGCGCTATGCTCAAGAGAGTTTGTGTGGGGGGTTGTCGAGGACGCCAAAATTTTGTGGGGGTGGTATGTGGGGTAGTGGAACAGCCCCCATTGTTTTTACTCAGTAAAATATATGTGGACTTATTTTTTTAAAAAAATTCGTTGCATCTGGTTTTTGGCCACAAGTGGACTGTCTCTGGAAATGTTGCATGCAATTTATAGAATGTGCTAGGCAGGATGGAGGCATGAGGGAGCGGCCATTTTGGAAAGAAAAAAAAAGGACAAAGGGGAAGGGGAGGAAGGGAACAGTGCTGGCTGAAGATTGACTGTGCTTTCCTGCCCGTTTGGGCTCAAAAGTGCGAAAAACCTCCAAAAAGAGAGGTTTTAATGTGCGCACTGAAAGTGTTGTCAAAGAAAGCCCCCGAAGGAAAGTCCTCTGCAGAGATGAGGAAAGGGCTACATCTTGGATGCGACTTCAAAAGCAGGGATCATCACCCGGCAGCAATGCCCGGGCCCTGAAAAAGGGATACCCCGGGGAAAGAAAGGTGCCGCCAACAAAATAGGCTGTGTGAGGCCTGTTAGTTAGTTAGGACAGATTTTGGTTTAGGCCCATAGGGGTTTACCCAAATACGCCTCCTATTCGGGCATTGGATGGGGTTGTTATACCTGTTATTTATGCAATGGGTCGCTGTGAGAGGATCTGTTTTATTTGTATTGTCTGGGGATAGGGGGGAGAGTGGTTAAATTGTAAAGGGCTGTGCCCCACCCCCGCCGCTTTTGAACTTCAACACACGATTGTTCCTGTCCTTGTATGGATTAAAAGGTAGCGGTGTTCGGCCTTTCTGAAACCCCTGAGTAGGGAAATGATGTGATCCGAGGACACATCTCGGCGGCGCGCTGTGGGCACGGGGCCCTTTGGTTACCACTTTGTACATGGTGTTTGGGGAGTGTTCACAAACTTTTCTGAAAAGTTCAGTAAACTATGGGTTTTTGAAATGGTTTGGGGTCGTTTTTTTTTGTTTTGTAACTTGCTGTATTCCGGGAACCCTCCCCGGTGCTCGGTTACAAAAAGTCGGGCCTTTTGGATTCGCGGGAGAAAGGCTCCGTGTGCACGTGTCCGTTCCTCTCCGTCGTGGCGGGACCTGTTGTTTCAGAGTGTCCAACGTTCGCCAGAACTAAAAATACCACAATGTCATGCTGCAAGGGGATTGTCCCACTGACCTTTTGGTGGCTTCTTCAAAACTGGCAAGGATGGTGCGAGCTTTTCACCGTCCCTCTCGGGGTCAAACCCCAGGTCCGCCCGTGCTTGTCGGCCATGTGTCACTTGTTAGGGGAATGGATTGCCTGTGACCCAAAACTGGAGATGTGGGGGTGGAATTCCTTTTTGTTGCCCGTCAACAATGAGAGGTTGACGGGGAGGCCCAGTGACGCTGCAACGCAGCAGAGGGAGAAGCAGGGTGCGAACGGCGGAAAATGCAACTCCCACCTGAGTTTCCCCAGGCAGTCCCGACCCCGGGTGCTTTTGAATTTCTGGCGACAGGTTCATGACATGTGCCGGCAAAGGGGGGTGCTCCAGCCTACGATCTTAAGGGCGGCCAGAGATTTCGCCCGTTTTTCGCACCCCACCTTGCCCGGCACAAGGTTCTTGTCACCAGCCAGAAAATCGGTCTCGTTGCGGGAGAGCCGGGGAAGCTTTGCCGTGTGTGGACGGCTCCAAAAAGATTCATTTAACCGTCTGGTTTCTTGGGCACGTGAGCCACCAGAGGCCTTGGGGGGGGAAAAAGCCTCACCTCCTGCGGTTTTGAAAGGGTGCGCCGAGTGGGCCCCGTACCCCCAGAGACATCCCCCCAGCTCACCAGTGGCGTACAGGTATAGGGGCCGGCCGTGTTACTGCCCTGTGTGGTGGTGAGGATTTCCGGACACGATGCAGAAAAACGCGCTTAAAAATTTTAGATGACACTTGGCGGGCCGGGCGGGGGACGGCTTTTTTGGAAGAAATGCCTGTGGATCGGGTATTGGGGGCATGAAAAGGGCCATGATGGCGGAACCCATCTGTGTCCCCCCGACGGAAACGCAACTTTCCAGGCCAAAGCCTGGCAATCCCGCATTCAGGCTTTTGGTTTGGGATGGTTTTGGGTTAAGTGTTTCTTTTGTCCCAAACCTGGAAGACAGAAGGTGGTGCTGTGGCCGCTGTTGGCGTGCAGGTTGTAAAAAATGGGCGGGGGGGAGAAGGGGTGGATGGGTCTCTGGTGGTGTGGGGGTATTGGCGACGGTGGGGTAAAAGGAGGTGTCCCTGATCATGATTGGAGACATGGGCAGGAGGAACGCTTGGTGGGGGGCGGAGGGGAGGGGAGACAGAGGGTGGGGCAGTGGGGGGAAGCCGGCGTCGGGGGCCCTTTTTGGGCCCAAGTGTTGCCCCCATTTAAATCTGCATTGCGGCATGTGACTAAGATTTTGGTGGTGGTTAAACCCCAAAGCCCTTCCCTCTTTTTGCGTTTACGGCAAAGGGGGTATGACATCGCTGGGTGAATCAGAGGCTTGCTCAAAGAAGGCCCAGGCTTGGAGGTCCCGGGCCTTTTTGCGGCGTAAGCGGGAGCGGGGTTTTTCGCTGACCGTGGTGGCGGAATCTATCGGGGGACTTGCGATGCCCTCTCCTTTTTGAGGCGGGACCCGTATTGACACTACCCACGTCTTCTCCTCGCCCAGTGATGAAGGCTCGCAAGCAAATTTCCCTAAAAGACCACGTTTGACCCGCAAGTCGTCATCTCATCTAACACGGGCTTCGTGTCCTGACATTCTGCTCCCGGAGTTGCGGGCTACAAGCAAGAGGGCCCGCAAGGCGTTGCGACCGCCGGGGTTTTTGCAGATTGACCGGGGTTTTTCTCCTCCTCGATGGCATCAGTAAAAGGGGGTCAGAGCAGCAAAAAATTTCCCTTTTGGGCCCCTTTTTATCTTTTAAAATGCCCTTTTGACCCCAAACCACATTTTGTCATCAAAGGGTCTTCAGAAAAGGGTTATCCCCCAGTGGGGGTACACAAGTTGAATTTGGCCCGGGCCCCGTTTTTGTTGGGCGGTGCTGATGATGCTGATGAGCATTTTTGGCCCGGGGGGAGGCAGGGGGGGTAAGACGCTGGATGCGGTTGCATTCCATGAAAAACAGAGGCGAGGTTCGTTATAAAATTCCAGGGCCCCGACCCGCGATGAAGGCCCGAAAATCCTGCACCGCGATCCGTGGCTGGTTTGTCGCCACATGGGGGGAGACCCTTTTTGTACCCCTACCTCCCGTTACCCCCCCCTTTGTTCGCTTACCCCGAAATTTTGTCCCTGTTTTGAAAGATAAAAATTTTAGGGGAAGGGATGGAAGATTTTGGGAAAATCTTTAAAAAAAGACGGCAAATACAGCTATTCTCAAATCCTCAAATCAAAAACAAATTGCTGGATTTAAAATTTAATGCAGGTACCTCTATCAACAAAACTTGATGACCAAAAATGAAAAAACAGTATCTGAAATGTTCGGATAATAAAAAAGGGATTTTGGCCCCAATCCCGTGGGACTACAAATTGCGGATTCAAATTTAAATGCAAGGTACCCCTATTAACTAAGCTGGCCTGCGCCAAAGTGAAAAAAAACACGTATCTGAAATGTATAGGATAATAAAAGGTATTTTGGCACCTATCAATACACCTGTGGTGACTACAAAATTGCTGGATTCAAATTTTAGTGCAGCTGGCTCTATGAACAAGCTGGCCTGCGCCAAAGTGAAAAAAAACACGTATCTGAAATGTATACTAATAATAAAAGGTATTTTTGGGACCTATCAATACACCTGTGGTGACTACAAAATTGCTGGATTCAAATTTAAGTGCAAGGTACCTCTATGAACAAAGCTGGCCTGCGCCAAAGTGAAAAAAAACACGTATCTGAAATGCATAAAGATAATAAAAGGTATTTTTGCCACCAATCAATACACCTGTGGTGACTACAAAATTGCTGTATTCAAATGTAACTGCAGGTGCTCTATCAACAAAGCTGGCCTGCACCAAAGTGAAAAAAACACGTATCTGAATGTATACGGTAATATAAAAGGTATTTTGGCACCTATCAATACACCTGTGGTGACTACAAAATTGCTGTATTCAAATTTAACTGCAAGGTGGCTCTATCAACAAAGCTTCACTGACCAAAAGTGAAAAAAACACCTATCTGAAATGTATACCCACACGGAGAAATGTATATAAGGTGGGTGTGTGGGGAAGCCAAGGGTGGAGCCAACAAACCTTGGAGAAGAACACTACACGTGCTTGCCATGAGGTGGAAGCAGCCATTTTCTATCTAGAAGTGATGGAGGGGTTCCTATCTTACATCCAACACACATACACTTAAAAGTGGTCATGTAAAATATACTTTGTTATTTATTTTATGTTCGTAACTTGCAAGTTGTAAGTCTTTGAGCAATTTGTACATGGGCCCATTTACACAGCAAAGGACAAATACCGGTCGGAAGAATTAACATGTACAATGTTTTTCAGGCCACTGGCGTTTGGAAAAACCACCGGGCGCATATCCTGTGCAGTGGGGACTGCTGCACAGGTTTTCCCTAGCGGCCCGGTGGGCTAGTCTGCAAAACCACAAACCATCTGAAAAAACGGGCACAAACCGGTGCGGTGCCCTAAATCTCTACTTTCTTTTATAAGAAGTTTATTGTGAAGTCCTGCTTTAAATAATAATATTTCTGATTGATCATAGATGCGTTAAATTATAAGCCAGGATTTTATTTAATATTGATAAGGACCGTTGACCCACAACTAACTACTCATGGAAATCATAGATCTGTTATCTTGTCATTAATGACATTTATAATTCCCACATTACACTGCAAAAATGATCTATGTACCTCTCAATGAGACTTATGCACCTGTCCACAGGTATTTTGGGTTACTTCTTGTGAGCAAATTGGAGTGAAGGTGCCTTCTCCAAACTACATGTTTAATTCCTTTCACAAATGTTCAATAGGATTGACGTCGAGGCTTATAGAAGCCACTTCAGAATAGTCCAATGCTTTTCTCTTAGGCCTTGTCCCCACCGCACAGGTTTTCACCCAGTTTTTCAGATGGTTTTCGGTTTTGAAAACCATTTGCAAACCGGGTGAGAACTTTTAAAACGGGCCTCTATTGAAAACCTGTGAGGCGGCCGGCCGCCCAAAAAGCATAGAACATGTTCATTCTTCCGACCGCTTTTCAGACAGAAGATGAACAAGTCTATGTAAAGGGGGAGGGCTTGTACTGTGCCGTGTAAATGGCCCCTAAGACAGTCTAAGATGTTTTTAGCTATTGAAGGACCCATGACCTGCGACTGTGACCAAGCTTTCTGACACTGGGCAGCACATTTTGCTCCAGAATGCCATGATAGTGCTTCAGTCAAGACATCCTGGGCCAGATGATGCAAGGTAGCCCAAAAACATAACCTAGCCTCCTAGAAACACTAAGTACAATGTTATTTTCTTCCTATGCTTCAGTTTTGCATTGGTGAACATAAAGCTGATGTGACTTGCCACAAAGCTCCGGTGTTGTCTCATCTGTCCAAAAGACATTTTCGTAGAAGCTTTGTGGCTTGTGAATAAACATTTTGGCAAGTTCTAGTCTCCCTTGTGATTTGCTTTCAACAGTTACTATCTTCTTCAGTTGTCTTTCAATGAGTACCTTTTGGCAACGGCAGTTACCGATGGTGCGATCTGACACTGATCACCTGACCTTAGAGTTCATCTCTAATCTCTTTGAAAGATGTCCTGGAATTTTTGGTTACCATTCATATTATCTCTCTCTTCAATTTGTCAACTACACTCACCGGCCACTTTATTAGGTTCACCTTGCTGGTAACGGGTTGGACCCCCTTTTGCCTTCAGAACTGCCTCAATTCTTCGTGGCATAGATTCCACAAGGTGTTGCAACGATGCTCAATTGGTACCAAGGGGCCCAAAGAGTGCAAGAAAATATTCCCCACACCATGACACCACCACCACCAGCCTGAACCGTTGATACAAGGCGGGATGGATCCATGCTTTCATGTTGTTGACGCCAAAATTCTGACCCTACCATCCGAATGTCCGCAGCAGAAATCGAGACTCATCAACCAGGCAACGTTTTCCAATCTTCTACTGTCCAATTTCGATGAGCTTGGGCAAATTGGAGCCTCAGTTTCCTGTTCTTAGCTGAAAGGAGTGGCCCCCGGGTGTGGTCTTCTGCTGCTGTAGCCCATCTGCCTCAAAGTTCGCCGTACGTGCGTTCAGAGATGCTCTTCTGCCTACCTTGGTTGTAAGGGTGGCTATTTGAGTCACTGTTGCCTTTCTATCAGCTCAAACCAGTCTGCCCATTCTTCCTTTGACCTCTGGCATCAACAAGGCATTTCCGCCCACAGGACTGCCGCTCACTGGATGTTTTTTTCTTTTTCGACCATTCTCTGTAAACCCTAGAGATGGTTGTGCGTGAAAATCCCAGGAGATCAGCAGTTTCTGAAATACCAAAACCAGCCCTTCTGGCACCAACAACCTTTGCCACGTTCAAAGGCACTCAAATCACCTTTCTCCCATACTGATGCTGGGTTTGAACGGGCGGGAGATTGTCTTGACCATGTCTACATGCCTAAATGCACTGAGTTGCCGCCATGTGATTGGCTGATTAGAAATTAAGTGTTAACGAGCAGTTGGACAGGTGTACCTAATAAAGTGGCCGGTGAGTGTATTTGCCTCTTTTGGCCACATCCAGGAAGGTTGGCTGCAGTTCCATTGACCTTAAACTTCTGAATGATATGTGCAAGTGTAGTGGCAGGAACATCAAGCTATTTGGAGTTGTTAGAGGTTTTAGGGTGGTTTCACATGGAGTGTTTTTCAATGCATATTTTGTGCAGAAATGTACAGCATTAACTGCTGTGCTTTTCTGCATAAAAAATGCATCCAAAAAAGCACCAAAAACACTCCACATGAAAGCATCCTTATGACCTTTATCTTTAACATGTTTGACACAACCCTGTCCTTATTTTCCTGTGGTCCATGTTCAGTGTGGTACACACTATGATACCAAACAGCACAGTGACTACTTTTCACCCTTTAAACAGGCAGACTAACTGATTTCAAATTTGAAGAAACCTATCAAGCTTATTATAGGACACAGCTTAGTATAACATGTCCCTATGGTCAAATTATTTTCATTCTTTTCTTGTAGTACCATCATTTTTGTCATGGCCAGTTTCATTAGTTTATTTTTAAACCACAATCCAAAAGCATTTCCTGATTTTCATTAGTTGATTATCGGTCAACTTAAAGGGGTTGTCTCACCACAAGAATTGCGTTTTATGTTAAAGATCTTGCAAAAACAAGTCACTTTGCAATATATATCGATTAACAGTGTCCTATCTATTCCTAGATATCCCCTCTTGTATGGGCTGCATCAGCTCCTCAGGTCACTATAGCTACAGACCTGTTTGATCTCTCCAGCACTGGCAGCACTGGTTGCTAAAGCTACAGACCTGGCTTCTACTGCAGCCTAGTAGAAGCCAGTAAACATACCCCTGAATTCAAAATGAAACCAAGAAAACAGGATTGAGGTAAGATGAATCAATGTAGTGAGACAACCCCTTTAAATGTATTATAACTTTTGTCAGTTTCAAGTTATTTCAGAGGCTATTGTGGGTTTTTCTTCCTTTAACTAGTAGATACCCTATCCCAGAAAGGTGACGGTAATAGAAAATGTTCCCACCACAGCTTTTTTCCCTTAGTTAGAAATGACAATTGTACAATCCTAATTAGTGTTGAGATACTGAATTCCAGGAAAGTTTGGCAGTAATCTCCCAATTATTAACAAAAGTATCAATGTAGCATCTGTATTCTGCTACATTGCTTAGGAACAGTGCTTAAATGTTTTAAATACAATATACCGTCACCCCCGCAACATGTTTCACCACCTAAGTGGCGTCATTAGGGGTCTAGAGGTTATGGTCAAACTCGTCTGGTATTCACTATCTCTTAGCACCACTTAGGATTGGTACAATTATCGGTTATAATTTAATCTATACTAGTGATACATATAGGGAGGATGTTTAGGTTATTTTTAACTATTTTAGAACAAGATAGCATAGTTCTTTTAAGATAAATTAATAAACAGTACTTTTTTAAAATATTAAAATTTTAATTTACTTAATTTATTGATAAAAAGGGGATTTAACCGCCAATGGCATAAAAATTTTCAGTGATTTATACACTCTTCACCACAAGGTCCTTTCATTTTTGTTAAAACCAATAAACAGTGGTCATTACAGTAAGATGCTTATTGACAAGCTGAAGCCTGCAATTCGAAGCAAACATCAAGGACAACAGACAAAAGGCATTGCGTTGTTGCATGACTATGCTCATCTGCATACTGCTTTGAGCTCACCAGAATCTCAAGTTTGAGTTATTTTCTTACCCTTCATGTAGATCTGATCTTACCTTTTTAAACTATTATCTGCTTGCCCTATTGAGAATTGGGGGTATCATTCATCGGGGCCAATAACTAAGGGGAAAACAGGCAGAATTTTTGTATTTTTTAACATGGCAGACTTCAAATGATTAATCAATTTGCAATATTTATTCCTAAATCCAAAAGTCTGTTGTTGCTTCTCCATATTATTGCACATTCCAATACACACACACTATAACTAAAAAACTTCAAAAGGCACATAGGTTTTTTTGGGAAAAAGCATTCTGTATTAGGAAAACATAAAAAATGTTTGAGGTTCTTTTGAACCCTTTTGATCAAAACTGCTTAGCCCCCCCCCCTTCAAGGGGACTTCAAAGGGGAGGGGGTTAAGCAGTTTGAAAAAAAAAGTAAACTAAAACCCTCAAAAATTTTTTCATGAATCCTAAGTACAGAAATGCTTTTTAAAAAAATTCCTAGTCCCTTTTGAAGTTTTTTTTAGTTGATAGTGGCCACTGATATTGAATTTTATTTAAATTGCTGTCAACCAGTTGGGACCTATGCTCATTTTTTCAAAAAGTTTTTGGGTGTCAAAAACAAATTTGTTTTCTAGTACCAATTATTTGGGTTTAGTCCTCAGTTTCCAAATTCACATTCTTTGGGACGGGAAGCAATCCAACCGACTGCTATGCACACACCTTGCTGTGCAACATTTCGAAGGCGTATACCACCCTCTTTCTCAAGTCTGGCTAGCTGGAGAAAGAGGGTGGTATACGCCCTTGAAACGTTGCACAGCACAGGTGTGTACATTGCAGTCAGTCGGATTGCTTCCCCTCCCAAAGAATTTGAACTTGGATACTGAAAACTCCATCCAATAATGTGGACAAGCAACGACAGATAGACTACAAATCGCAAGTACATTTCTAAAAGTTTATATCCATGCTTTTGGATTTAGGAATAAATATTGCAAATTGATTAATCATTTGAAGCCTGCTATGTTAGAATTTGTGGAAATAATAGGAGATGAAAAAATTCTTTAAGCGGATTTGTCTGCCGTTGCTAAAAGATATGTATAGCTATACCTGCAGAATGATATAACATGTCTTGTAGCTAAGCCAGGTGGCACAAAAGAAGCTTGTGCAATGAAAGATGACGTACATTGAAAGTAAGGGGATTATGTAGGAAAATTATGTTATTATAAGTTTTCTAATTTATTGAAACAAGGTTTATAGCTGTTTTGTGAATAATTATTGACTCAACCTCTTATGTTTATTTACATTTTAAGAAACTAGAGGGAGCTTCACAGTCGCCCAATAACAGGGTTGAAAGGAATCTTGAGCATGCACATTCCTAGCCAACCCCAAAGAAAGAGCTTATAAGGAGGGTACACCTTCCCAGGTACCCTCTGCTAATATGACTGTAATATGTAATTCAAGGTAGAAAGGTTTATGCTGCAAAATAATTTTTTACCACTAGATAACTCTGTTGAAGCAGCGACCAGGAGGATGTTATATAAGGGAGCTGCTAACAGGAAGTGAGGCAGTAAATGGCTGAAGCTCCATGTCCTATTACTGAGAGAAAGCCTGAGGCATCAAGTGGTTTCATGGTGTTGCTGCTGTATCCTGATCTGCAGGAATAAAATTTTTCCTGGCTACCAGCACATAGGAAGAGGTGTCAGCATCATCACAGGCCCAAAAAAATGTCTGGTGCTGAAGTACAGTAAGTTCATGCGTTAGGATGCTAATGACTGCATTACAACACTGGAAAGAGCATTTTATAGCACAGTCTTTTGGTGCTAATGGAAAAAAGTGCGTTGAGACTGCATGCAGTGTGTTAAGAACCTGTTGTTGGCATGTGAGGTCTGTGGGCCTTGACTTGTCCATTGTGGGATCAGTGGCCATCTTGTGAAGTTGAGAGAGGAGGTGCTCATATTGTAGTGTAGCAAGACAGGAGCAATCACAAAAGTGCACCAAAAAGGCTTCCAGTGTGGACTGTGTCTCAGTCAGTGCGAACTGTGACAGACCTCAGCTCTGTGGGAAGTCAAGTCCACATGGCCTATGTGCAGGCTCGAACTGGCCCACAGGGGAATAGGGGAAACTACGGTGAGGCCCTGAGCTTGGTGGACCGGTAGTTGTTTTTTAACGCCATATACATCCTCAGAAGAGGCACAAAGTAGTACAAGAGAAGTAAAAAGCACTAGGCAGAGTATAAACAGTATGAACAGTCATTAACTGTAACTGTAGGGAGGGCCGCTAAAATAGAATCCACCAGTGGGCTCAGAAACAGAACAATTGGTGGGCCCCTAGAACCAAATCCACCTGGTGGGCCTAGGCACCCCAGTCTGACACTGGCTATGTGGGACTTGTCACCTTGATAGAAATAGTAACCAGGAGATAGTGACTGTCTTCCCTATAAAAGGTAGAGGGAGAAGTTTGTCCAAAGGGATCTGAAAATTAAAAATAGGTTGTTCCCGTCTCACACTTTAATGGTGTATTTATAGAATATGCCAATAATGTGTCATAAGTGCGGGTTCCTCTTCTAGCACATTTCAATTTTTTTTTTCCGGCACAGCAGATTTAAATTTCAGGCCGAAAAAATCAATACCATAGTTCACAGATTTCCCATTCAAATAAATTGGACCTGGATTTCACATGGATGTTGATATGGAATACAATTTTGTGTTCAAATTCATTTCATCTGCCTGTTGGATCTATACATCGATCAGTCTGCTGTTTTAAAAGGGTCAGGCAGATTTTGCAATGCACATTTAGGGTATGTTCTCATGGTGTATTTGCGGGACGTAATTGGGCACATAGCTGCGCTGCAATACGTCCAAATTACGCCCCGCAAATATGGTAATTCATAGCTCTTATTGAGAGTTATGATTACCGGACGTTTTCCCCGGAGAACAATATGCACATGTCACTTCTTGAAGGTCAATAGGGGCCGATCATCAGCGCTTTAGAAGTATGCGATGGCTAGCGCGTACTTCTAAAACACCTGGATTATGGAGGTCTGTTGACCCAAATGAGAAGTCTGAATTGGACTCAAATGAGAGGTAAAAATAGAGTAGGACCACCCGGATGAGATCCCGTTGATAGTCGGGGGTGGCTTAAACATTTTTTGATCAAAACATGTGAACTAAGAATCTAAAAGATTTTTTCATGTATTGTAGATAGCATAAATGCTTTTAAAACACCTGGCACATAGCAGTGCATACAATACGCGCCGGGAGAAGGCAGGGACAGTTTATTACTGTCCCGGCCTTCTCAATATACCATATATACTCGAGTATAAGCCGAGTTTTTCAGCACAAAAAATGTGTTGAAAAATCCGACCTCGGCTTATACTCGAGTCACTGTCGGTGCTCGGGTGCTGCGATGGCCCGTGCGCCGGCAGGGACACTTCTGCTACATGCGACTCCTTAGGGAGCGCATAAAGCAGAATCCCGAGTTCAACCGGCAGCGTCCGGGCACTGCGGTGGCAAGGGCGCTGTCGGCGATCTCTTCACTTGTATGCGACGATACCACTGTGGAACAGAGAGCGAGCGGAGCAGTGGGGAGCGAGGTAAGTGGGTTTTTTTTTTTTTAAAACCCTGCCTATAACCTGCCTATAACCAGTCTAGGGGGACCTATACCTGCCTATACCCTGCCTAGGGGGACATATACCTGCCTATAACCAGCCTAGGGGGACATATACTTGCCTATAACTGCCTATAACCTGCCTATGGAGACCTATACTTGCCTAGGGGGACATATACCTGCCTATAACCAGCCTAGGGGGACATATACCTGCCTATAACCAGCCTAGGGGGACATATACTTGCCTATAACCTGCCTATGGAGACCTATATCTGCCTAGTGGGACATATACCTGCCTATAACCTGCCTATGGGGACATATACCTGCCTTTATTGGTCTATGGGGAACATTAAACTGCCTATACCTGCCTATATCTGCCTATGAGGGACATTAAACTGCCTATAACTGCCTATATTGGACTATGAGGGACATTAAACTGCCTATACCTGCCTATATTGGTCTATGGGGGACATTAAACTGCCTATGTAATTTTATTGGTATTCATTTTTATTTTTGAAATTTACCAGTAGCCACTGCATTTTCCACCCTAGGCTTATACTTGAGTCAATAAGCTTTCTCGTTTTTTTGTGGCAAAAGTAGGTGCCTCAGCTTATACTTGAGTATATACGGTACATATATGGAGGAAGCCCCCTGGCTGTTATGTAATTGCCGCGGCTCCGTAATTGCAGGTGCTTATTACCCAGATGAGCTTTACAGTCAGTCCTGGGGACTGTATTTCCCTTGTAATTGGGCTAATATATCAGCTCCAGTTACAGGGGAAGTCAGAAAAAAAAGTTATGTAAAAATGCCCCCAGAGGTCTTTTAATAACTAAATGGGGGTGGGGTGGGTGGGGTGTTAAAATAAAATAAAAGCACAAAAAATAAAATAATGATAAAAAATCTGATAGCCCAAACTTTTAGCCCCTTCGCTGATGACCATAACACTTCATATCAACTATATATGAATGTCTGTAACACACGTACACACGTACAAACTTATTTTAGTGTCACTTTTTCTGTACTATTTTCCCTGATTTATTAAAAAAAACTAATGAAAAAGTATATAAAAATAAAGCCTAACATATCATGAAAAAAGGTGGACGAATTAGTATAATAACGAGAGTGCAAGAAAGCATTATTGTGTTCAAACCTGCATGTACACTACTAAAAAAAAAAGGGTAAACGGTCCAGTCAGGAACTGGTTAATGATGATGCGATGCATTGCGGCACAATATGTTAATGTGTGTGGGGAGGAATTTCCTCTCCCGGTCCTAAGAGAGATTTACCTTAGAAACAGCCCTGCGTAAGTATCAAACCTAGGCTCTGTTCACTTGTGCATTGTTCGTTCTCCCTTTAATGTACCTGTTGTTTTTGATGGATTTATAATGTAAAACAGAAGAAAAGTTTCTGGACTTTTTCAAGGATCCTGTAGAAGAAGCCATAAAAATAAACTTTACTATAATGTTGTTTTTGTTTTTTGCTAAAATACGACGTAGACTTTACTTGAGTCAATTTTTAGAATCTATCTTTTTAATAATTCATGTCCTTGTTGCTGTAGGTGTCTGGCAGTTGGCAAAAAACTTCTCATTGCTTTATTATAAATTCCAACTTGGAAAGGCAACTATTTCCTATATTGTATGGGACACTTGCTGGGTCCTATGGGATTTGCTCTGCAAAGACTTTATTCCTCATCCGTCAATGCAGCCGTGGAAGTGGATTGCTGACAGGTTGTGGGACGTCACCCAATTTCCAAACTGCGTAGGTGCTTTAAATGGAAAGCACATTCTGATTCAAAATCCTCCAAGAATACTACTATTACAAAAAGTACTTTTCAGTTATTCTGACACCCACTGATGATGCCCATTGTAAGTTTGATTCTGTGGAAATATGGCTGAACAGTTGACTCCAGGGTCTTAAAAAAAACTCCATAAAATAATCCCAAATATGACTACATGGAATAACAATGAAAAAAACATGGGTGTAAGAATACGGTGACATAAAATAGAATTTTTTCAAGTGTTTTATTGTGCAAAAGTAGTAAAACACATATAAAATTTTTTTTGATATCCCCATATCTGTACTGACCCACACAATAGAGGTAACGCATTATTATACTGTACAGTGAACAGAAAAACATCAAAAATATAAAAAACATGGTAAAATTGCTGTTTTTTCTATTCCCTCCCAGAGGGAGGTAATAAAAGTTAAAAAAAGCCCCATGTAACCAAAAATGGTTCCAATTAAAACCACACCAATAAAACAGGCTCACATACAGCTATATTGACGGTACAATAAAAGAAAAAAAATGTCTGAATATCGAAACATAAAATAGAATAGATTTTTAAAGTGTTTTTAGGGTATGTTCACATGGCGTGATTGTGCTTTATACGCGGTGAAATGTGCTCCGCAATTACGGTAAATCATAGCTCTCATAGAGAACTATGAATTATGCCTTGTCTCCCCCGGCAGACAATACGATCGTATTGTACGCCTGGGGAGAGAAGTGACAGGTCACTTCTTTGCGGCGCTTACGCGGCACTGATAATAGAAGTGAATAATAGAATAATAGAAGGCCGGCCCCCCTGTCTTTGGAAGTACGTGCTGATCAGAGATTATTAATGATAGCCTTTTTAATCAATTTTGCAGGTTTGTCATATTTTGTCATGAGCAGCGATCTTCTTTTTTATTTGATGTTTTACTTTTAAGGAACTTCTCCCTCGGTTTTTGTAGAATCTCTTTTCCTACCTTCTCCAGTTGTTCCCTATCATAACCCCTCTTAACAAATTTGTTCATGACAAAATATGACAAACATGCACAATTGATTAAAAAGGCTATCATTAATAATTGGAAGATCTTAAAAAGTGATGTAACTATGGTAGTTTGTTTTCTCAGCCTCCCAGAGTAATTTTTAAGAAAAGGCGTACAATAGGTGATGAAATAATGTCCTCAGATCTAAAGAATAGTGTTATATCTAACCCCTTAAGCCGAAAGCCTGAAAAGTACTTAATGACCAGAACATTTTTTTAGTTTTTGCCTCCTTGTTTTTCAACACTTGTAACTTTTTTATTTTTTCAATGATGCAGTTGTATGAGGCCTCGTTACTCGAGACAAGTTGTAGTTTATGAGTGAATAGTTTAAATTTACTTATGAATAATTGCAGAATTTTTTTTTTTTTTTAAATTTAAAATGTTTTTGTTTTTAGATTTTTTTTTAACACTATTCACATTTCACACTTAATAACTTGTTAGATTACTTCTACAGGTTATTACAGTCGTGTAGATACCTAATATGTGTAGGTTTTTTTTTGTGTGTGTGTGTGTGTGTGTAATGTATGCACAATTGTTTTTTATTAAATATTTATTTTTATTTTATTATTTATGTATTTTTATTTCTTTTACACTTCTTACGTTTTTTAATTTTTTTTTTTCAATCCCATGAAGGGAGAACTGTGTTCCTTTTTTTTTTTTACACTTAGTAATGTATTATCATATTCATATATGCTAATACATTATAATCTGTGTCAGTCTGACACAGGCAGCGATCAGTGCAGCACACAGTCTGTTGTGATCACTGGCTTAAACACTTAGCAATAGTACCTAGCTTTATCATATAGTAACCACTCTCCTCCTCTTAGTCCAGTCAGGGCGCCTTAACTCTCTTGAATCCAACTATCAATAATTAGACTGGACTTCTACAGCTCCTTTAGGCTATGTTCACACGGCTGATTTTGGGATGGATTTCAGTCCGTATTGCGTGCCGTACTGCGCGCAAATACGGCTGAAATCCGTCCCTGTCATTACGGTAATCCACAGTTCTCATAGAGAACTATGGATTCCGTCTCTTCTCCCCGCTCGCGAAATACGGCGATCGGGGAGAAAGTGACATGCACATTGGCCCGGCAGGATACGCGCTGTGGATACTGAAAGTCTATGGGGCCGGCGAGCTACCGCCCCCCCCCCCCTCCCGCCCCCGTACACACGTCGTAATTGCCGGCGAAATCCGTCCCGCAATTACGGTGTCAATCAGCCGTGTGAGCATAGCCTTAGATTATGAAAACGAATTGAGCATTATACCGCACACTCTGAAAAATAATTATTTTGCATAGTAATACATCGCTACAACGTATCAGTTGTTTTGTTTGATGATAAAAAATGATTAAAGGATTGTTTTACATCTAAAGGAGCTGTAGAAGTCCAGTCTAATTATTGATAGTGTGATCACTGGCTTGTTTCACAGACAGTCCTGGGGCTACTCTAGGTCCCCAGGGCTGACTGTGCAGCCGTTCCCTGGGCTCTGTCGAGTCACCGGGCGTGCCGATCACCCGACAGAGCAGGGGAACCCTTTGATTGCGCTGCGGTGACGAACTGCGGCAATCAAAAGTGCTCCCCGGCGCTTGCAGGAGCTGCGCTGGGATCAGGAATGTGTAGTACAGCCCCGTTCTCAGCGCTGCTGCGGCGCCTGGAGCCGCAACACTCCGATGTTTGCAGCGACGTCTTTTGGCCCACCGTATTTTTCAAAAGACGGTGGGCGGTTGTTAAGGAGCTAAACAGAAAATTTTTCAGACACAAAAACGTGGGATGTATCCCTGTATGGGGTGCCAGAATTGCTTGTCTATTATTAAGGGATCTAGAATAAGTCATCCTACCAAAGGGACACCCATTAACATTAAAAGTTTCTTTACCTGCGAAACTAAACAGGTGGTATATCTATCAAAGTATCCGTGCGGCCGAGTGTATGTCGGACAAACAAGTAGATCTATATGTGTACCTCTCAATGAGCATAGGTCGGCTATCAGACTATATAAGTCTAAAAGAGAACAGAAGAACAACAAACGAAAAGGGACAGAGGAGGATAATAATAGGAACAAGAAGTTTGGCGAAAATACTGTTGCCAGAAAAAAAATTTTTTAACAAAGACACAATATGATCGTTATAATTGTTATATGGATTTTGCTTCCGCGATCATTCAGTATTTCATTGCACAGCTTCCTTTGCTACTTACAAATCAAATTAAAGTTCATATACTCAAGTATGAAAAGCATGGATGTAACTCCATCATAAATATCAGCATTCTCTTCAGCAGAAGTGCTTGCCTCTCCCGGGGTACTCTCCTTACATCTTGTCGTCATTGCTCCCTCCTGTGTTTCCTACACTGGGTAGAACCATCAGACTCTAAGGATATGCTTGCACGGCATATTTTTACACATATTTTTTCACACCAAAATATGTGCTGAAATATACCCCAAAACAATGTGCTAATCACTTCCCATAGACTGTAATGTGAAAAATGCGCTGTAATTAGAGATGGGCGAATCAATTCTAACGAAGTGGAATTCGTTAAGAATTTCAGGAAAACTTCGGTTCGGAACGAAGTCGAACTTTGGGGTACTTCGGGTGAACGAAGTGTGCTTTTGATTGAAAAAATGGCTGCGAGCACATGGCGCTACATGGGGCAAAGCACTCTGGGAGGAAGAAGGGCATAGCCTGCATGACATGTGCAGAGGTGAAGCCAATCAGAGACCGGCGGGATTCTGTGACGTCACCGCACTATATAAGTCCGGGCGCGACGCTGGGAGCTCACACTCCTCTCACTGTGCTCATCAGGGAAGGTGCTGCCGCGGCTGCTTGTAATAGCTCTTACTGAGGAACTGATTTTTATACAGCGATTTTTGGGGTGTCTCAGCTTGTCTCAGAGACTGTTCTCTTAATGTTCTATTTCTAATTTTTTGGGGTTTTGGATCTGAAATCCAGTGTGCGTCCACTGCAGCTGCATATACATTCAATATCCAAGTGGGATCTAAGCCAGTTCCTGTTGTATTCATTTAAAGAAACAGCGTTTTTACAATACAAATACCACTTCATTTTTGGCTGCTCAATTCTATTGCGCAATTTACATCCAGGGGTTAATTAAGCGTTGTTTTGCTGGTGTGCTGACCCCAAGAAACCGTTTTTTTCAACGCCAAAATATATAAATTTTTCCTGTAGCCTAATTCACAAGCAAAGGTTAATTACAACTGTATCTCTTGTTGTGTGGCGTAGAAAACACGCAATTGTAACACGCTATAAAGCTACTAGTTTGTGCGGCTCAATTCTTTGGCGCAATTTACATCCAGGGGTTAATTAAGCGTTGTTTTGCTGGTGTGCTGACCCAAGAAACCGTCTTTTTCAACGGCAAAATATATACATTTTTCCTGTAGCCTAATTCATGTCCGAAGGTTAATTAAGCCTGTTTGTGCTTTTACATTTAGTAAAACACACAGTGTTTTTAAACGACACATACAAGTAAATTTTTCCTGGCCATTTGTGGAGCGCAATTTATATCCAAGGGTTACCCAAGCTTGTTACTGGGTTCATTTGGAGTCAAAAACAGGGTGTATATTTATCATATACAGATATCATCATCAAACAGTGTCTGTACATTTTAGAACAAACAGTATGTCAGACAGAGAAGTCGCAGGCTCTGCACCTGCGAGTGGCAGTGGCACAAACATTCCTGGAACAGGCCCAGGTTGCAGCACAGCAAGGGGACGTCGCAGCAGGGGTCACTCGGTGAGGCCACAACTGCCGCTGTCATTTAGCGGCCATGTGTTGTTCAGCAACCAAGGGTTCTTGATTGGTTGACTAGGTCATCCTCTTCCTCCCAGATGACATCTGACAACCCCAGCCAAGAGTCGGTGGGAACCTCAGACACAAACCCTTAGTTGGCATGGCCGGGAGCGGGGTCAGCGGCCCTCCCCGGGTCCTCAGCCCGCCTCTGTCCCATCCGGTTCCCTCAGCCAGAGATCTACTATGTGGTCTGGGCTCAGCACCACTATATAGCGAGGATGAACAATTTGAGGAGGGCAGTCAGCAGCTACTTGGCAGCGAAGAAATGGGGCCAATATCGCCTGCTTCTTGCAGTAGGCGGCAAAGTATAGATGTGGAGAGTGGCATGGGAGGTCATGTTGTGAGAGGTCAGCCTCGGCTTACCAAGACCGGTGATGAGGACAGCAGTGACGATGAAACACAAATAGATGATGATGTAGCCGACCGCACTTGGGAGCCGGGTGAGGCAAGGGCTTCATCATCGTCAGGAGAAGAGGGCGTCAGCTTGCGCGTCAGGCAGCAGCGCAGCCAGCAAGTGGGTCGTGTGGCCGTGAGTCAGCAGGATAGCAGCAGTGTGAGGTCGGGAGCCAAGCGGCCACGGGGTAAAAAACCCGCTTCGCAGGTCCAAGTTAGTGCAA
The DNA here is from genome assembly GCA_025379985.1 of Phyllomedusa bahiana. Classification (NCBI taxonomy): domain Eukaryota; kingdom Metazoa; phylum Chordata; class Amphibia; order Anura; family Hylidae; genus Phyllomedusa; species Phyllomedusa bahiana. The sequence continues at coordinate 109,521 of JAODAL010001428.1, forward strand.
GCACAGGGGCTCAGCGAGGCAGTGGCGGCAGTAGTCACTCAGTGTGGAGCGTTGGCGGTAAAATCCGATACTCGGCGGTGTGGCAGTTCTTTGCTAAGACACCGGAGGAGCCGAATATGGGTATATGTAGAATCTGTGGGCAGAAAGTGAAGCGTGGCCAGGGAGCTAATGTTGGCACCACGGCCCTGCGTCAACACATGCAGCGTCACCATCCGGTGGCCTGGGAGAAACGTGGCTCAGATGTGGTGGTCCATCCTGCCGCCGCAGCAACAGCAGCAGCGCCCAGTGGCATGCATGCCATTGCAGCCAGTCAAGGCTCCACCACCTCTGCAGAAGGGAGCTGTTTCTCTTTGACATCATCTCCCGGTCCAGATGCTCCTGCTCCTCGCTACTCATGGCGCCAGCAGTCGTTCAGCGAGGCAATTGCAAAGAGACCACAGTATGCGTCCAACCATCCTAAGGTACAGCAGCTGACCGTGCTCCTGTCCAAGTTGTTGGTATTGCAGTCCCTCCCTTTCCAAATGGTGGACTCTGCACCGTTCGGGAGAACTAATGCTTGTGCCGAGCTGAGATGGAGAGTTCCAAGCCTTTAATTTCTTTTCCAAAAAGGCAGTACCAGCACTTCATAAATATGTAGAACAGAAGGTGGGTCAGTCCTTGAGCTTATCGGTTTGTTCCAAGGTGCACGGCAGCGCGAACGTCTGGAGCTGTAACTACGGTCAGGGCCAGTACATGTCCTTTACGGCCCACTGGGTGAATGTGCTTCCAGCCCAGGCACACCAACAACTTGGACAGGAGATGCCGCTTTCTCCTCCACGTTGTCAAACTGCTGCACCTGCGCCAATGTCCGCCTCCTCCTCCTCCACCACCACCACCATCTCAGCCTCCACAAGTACTGCTCCATCATACCACATGTGTAGGGCACAGCGGTGTCACGCAGTTCTACACCTGGCTTGCCTCGGCGAACGAAGTCACACAGGGGAGGAACTGCTCCGCGTCATGCAGCAAGAAATCGATGTGTGGCTTTCTCCGCGCCAACTGCAAATCGGAACCATGGTGACGGACAATGGGAGGAACATGGTGTCCGCGCTGCACCGAGGAGGGATGGTCCATGCGCCCTGCATGGTGCATGTGTTCAATCTGGTTGTGAAAAGGTTCCTGAAGTCTTCCACCGATCTTCAGAACATTCTGAAAATGGCCAGGAAACTGTGCATGCACTTTATCCATTCGTACAAAGCCAGGAACACCCTCCTCGAGTTGCAGCGGCAGTTTGGCCTCCCCCAACACACTCTGATATGCGATGTTTCCACCCGCTGGAATTCCAGCCTGCACATGTTGGACCGACTGTATGAACAGAGAAAGGCCATTAACGATTTTTTTGATGATCCAGGCAGACAGAAGTACTCCCCTGTGTAACTTTGATGTCAGCCAGTGGCAGCTCATGCGTGACACCTGCCGTTTGTTGAGGCCATTCCAGGAGGCGACGTTATTTGTCAGTCGCCAGGACTACAGGATGAATAACATCATTCCACTGCTTCATGTCCTGGAACAGATGCTGAAAAATCTGTCTGGGCAGGGGACTGGAGACGTGGCGACTACATCTCGTGGCCCCATGAGTCCGGTGGGGACTGAAATGGAGGAGGAGGAGGAGGACATTGGAGCAGAAGCATTGTCTGGTGAAATGAGTGGATTTTCTACCCAGGTGACAAGAGAGGAGGAGCAGGAGCAGCTGGAGGAGGTGGATGGAGATGAGGAAGACGAGGCAGATGACCCGCAAGCACCGTGGCAGTATACAGTGGAAATGGAGGCAGGGAGCCCCTCGGAGTCACTTGTGCAGATGGCCCGCAGCATGCTTATTTGCCTGGCTAGTGACAGACGAATAGTCAGCATCCGGCAGAGGGATGACTTCTGGCTCTCCACCCTATTGGACCCTCGCTACCGGTCCAAAATGGGAGCCTTTTTCCCAGCTATTGAGAGGGAAGACAAACTCAAATACTATAGGGAAATCCTCCGTAATCAGTTGGCTGCTGCCTATGTGCGGCATTGTCCCTCCTCTGACAGGTCTGACCGGGGGGTTCCTCAGCGCTCACGTACTACTGCCGCGGCTGCTGGGGAAGGTGGGGGGTAGGAGCAGTACCAGCTCCATCAGTAGTAACCTAAGTCTGGAGTCACTGATGAGCAGCTTCCTTCACCCGCCTAGTGAGGAGGGTAGTCGCCAGCAGCAGCAGCAGGACCTAGAGCAGTCCCTGAACCAACAGGTTGTGGCCTACTTGGACAGCACTCTGCAACATCAGTTAGAAGATCCGCTGGACTACTGGGCAGCCAAACTGGATGTGTGGCCGCAACTTGCCGAGTTTGCAGTGGAGAAGCTGTCCTGCCCGGCCAGTAGTGTGGCATCAGAGCGGGTGTTCAGTGCGGCGGGGGCCATCGTTACCCCAAGGAGAACCCGCTTCTCCACGGGAAATTGTGGAACGATGACCTTTGTGAAGATGAATCAGGCGTGGATCGGCCAGGATTTCCACACACCAATGCCTTAGGCGTCAGTCTGGGTTCAAACTACCTGCCTCAGCCACTATTCTGATGCCGCCACCCGCCTGATGCCACACATCTGCTGACAGTTTCTCCATCTGCCTACCACCATCTTTACCAGGGACTGGTATTGCCACCCACCTCAACACTCTGTCATTGTGCCACTCTATGACCTCATGCTGCTGCTGCTGTTGCTGTTGCCGTGACATCCACACTGTGTCATTGTGCCACTGTCTGACCTCATGCTGTTGCTGTGGCTGCTGCCATGTCCTCCACACTGTGTCATTGTGCCACTGCCTGACCTCATGCTGCTGCCGCCGTGACCTCCGCACTCAGTCATTGTGCCACTCTGTGGCTTCCTCCTGTTTTGCCACCTCCAGAATGTCATTGTGCCACTGCCTGATCTCATACTGCTGCCGCCGTGACCTCCACACTGTATCATTGTGCCACTCTGTGGCCTAATACTGTTTTGCCGCCTCCAGAATGTCATTGTGCCACTCTGTGGCCTAATACTGTTTTGCCGCCTCCAGAATGTCATTGTGCCACTGCCTGATCTCATGCTGCTGCTGTCGTGACCTCCACACTGTATCATTGTGCCACTCTGTGGCCTAATACTGTTTTGCCGCCTCCAGAATGTCATTGTGCCACTGCTTGATCTCATGCTGCTGCTGTCGTGACCTCCACACTGTGATTGTGCCATTCTGTGGCTTCCTCCGGTTTTGCCACCTCCAGAAAGTCATTGTGCCACTGCCTGACCTCATACTGCTGCCGCCGTGACCTCCGCTCTCAGTCATTGTGCCACTCTGTGGCTTCCTCGTGTTTTGCCACCTCCAGAATGTCATTGTGCCACTGCCTGACCTCATGCTGCTGTGGCTGCCGCCGTCACCTCCACACTCTGTCACTAATGTTGCCACCTGAGCTCTCAGCTTGTTTTTTTCCAGCTGTCGCTGGCATGACTTTATCAGGCTACATTCCCGCTTGAGTTTTTTGGTCAGTTTTGCCCTCTTAAGTGCCCAGGGAATTTTATAGTGAAGCGATTCTAAGAGCGGCAGCAGTCATCTGCGTGTCATACTAAAACACAACATTGTATGAAGACCAAACCAAGCTCCTCTGCATATTTAAGCATGGCACAACGTTCTACACACCCTACAGGCTCTGTGTGCAGCCTGGAAATAGCTGCTTTTTAACGCGATAAACGAATTTTGTCGGAAAATACGGCGAAGTGACCGAATCGAATTTTTGAGAAATTCGCCCATCTCTAGCTGTAATTCATACGAAACGTATCTTATGTAATTTTCGGCACCTGAAAAGAATTGACATGTCAATTCTTTCAGGCATATACACGTCATAAAATAGGAAGCAGAAATCTGTCTTGGGCACTACGCATTGTTTACGCTTTGAAATTCTATGCTGGCAAGCGCAATTCAACGACGCAACAAACGCGTTTTACGGCATGCAAATGTGTGCACCACAAATACACCGTGTGAAAATATGCTATGACTGGAGTCCAACAACCTGGTTGCTATGTGTTTACAAAACTGAGTCCTCTGATGACCATACGAGTTTAGTACTCGTTTAACAAGTTTCAGCTAGGTTCAAGAAGCAGATCAGTTCCGGATTAGTTTTGGATAGTCTGACTTATAGAGTACATAATGTATATATGTGGAGATATATATACACAGGCATGCCATAAAGAATGAGTATAAAAAATATAAGCAACGACCCATATCATTCCCAGAAGACACGTCTGAAAACCCATTTTTACACTCCACCCCTTGTCTTTTAATGTGATCCGTGACATTAACAATTTTTTAAGTTTTGCTTGTTTCCCTTTCTGTTACCATCAATTTTATTTTTCACTTGTGTCCATCCCCTTTGCCAACCCCCTCTAGTGTAGGTTCTTAAAGCTCCTCTGAAACCCTGGGTTTACTAAATTTTAAAACCCCACGAATCATCACTAGTATTCACACAACAATGACCCAGTTCATCGTAGTTATCACATATAGTGAGGCTGTGTGGGGTGGACATGATACTCTGTATAATCTCAGTCACATAAGAGCATTAAGTCAGGACTTGCAGTGTCCCTAAGATATCCTCCTGCTGTTCTTCACCACCCCGTCATCAAATGAAATAAACACAGTAATAATAGAAGTCACAATCTAGTTTTGACAATCCAAAACTTCCCTTTAATTACCTTTTCCCCGTATGACCTTTAAAATCCTTAAAACCCCTCCACCGTATTTTGAATCGGGATTTCAGGTTTGTTGTCACAATGCGTCTTTTTGGTGTCGCTCAGAATGAGTTTGCGGACCGGGCGCCACAGCAGCACTGGGAACTTGGTGTACTAACAGCCCCGATCCCCGAGCATCTCCTGCAAGCACTGGAGGCGGGGGGGGAAACCCCTTTTTCCCGGCTTTAACCTTTGTTTCCAAAGGGTCGTCACCGAAGCGCAAATCAAAGGGTTTCCTGCTTTTTCGGGTGATCGGAAACACCCCGGGGACCCGAAGAGCCCGGGGAAGGCTGCCGTCAGCCCCGGGAACCTACAGTAGCCCCAGGGCTGTCTTGAAACTGCCGTGATCAGGGCAGACTGAAACTGCCCTGATCATGCCTGTGTAGACTCACACAGTTAAAATGTTTAGATATAGAAAATTTCTAATACATTATTAAGTGGAAAAAAAAAGTAAAACAGTGATCCCTTCATGGGATTAAAAAAAAATGTTTTTAATGTTTTCTTATATCAAGAATAGAGTACATATTTTTCACTTTGTTATAATGTATCAACTCTCATCACAGGGTAATCTTACTACTCTATTAACATCAAGACTCTTATCTTAGCAATTTGAGCTCATGTCCGTTCAAAAACCCATTGCCCAAAATGCAGGATACAGCATATAAAAGATATAACTTTCTTTTTTAAATGTGGGGCTTTTTCCCCTTAACATTTTAAAAAACAAAACCCAATCATAGCAGTTATTCCCCAAAATAATACATATTATATCACAATATGCACAGCATAACAAATAACACTGTCAACATTTGTGCTGTATGTAAATCAAAAATATGTAAACTTTTCCTGCCCTCACCAATCTATTCACTTAATAAACAATAAACTTTCTATATAACCTTATGCAAATTATACCATACATAAGTCACCTATTATATATACACCAAAGCAGGTATTTTCTCCTACCATTTAGTAATGAATTCATTTACTGAGAAGGAAAGTTATGTTTTCATTACCAACATCCAAATAGTTGATATAATCATACTTTATAGTACTCAGTAGTATACATTGTACTGGCTTATTAGTAATTGGAAACATCACATTACAGGTACTTCTCAATAAATTAGAATATCAGCCAAAAGTTATTTTTTCAGTAATTCAATTCAAAAAGTAAAACCCATATACTGTATTATATAGAGTAATTACAAACAGAGTGAACTTTTTCAAGTGTTTATGTTAATCTTGATGATTATGGCTTACAGCCAAGGAATACACAAAGTCATTATCTCAGTAAATTAGAATAATTAACCGAAAACACCTGCAAAGGCTTCCTAAGTGTTTTAAAAGGTCCCTCAGTCTGGTTCAGTAGGCGACACAATCATGGTCATGACTGCTGACATGACAAGGCAATCATTGATATACTCCACAAGAAGGATAAGCCACAGAAGGTCATTGCTAAATAAGCTGGCTGTTCACACAGTGCTGTATCAAAGCATATTAATGGAAAGGTGAGTGGAAGGAAAAAGTGTGGTAGAAAAAGGTGCACAAGCAATCGGGATAACCGCAACCTTGATAGGATTGTTAAGGAAAAGCCATTCAAAAATTTGGGGGGGGAGATACCCAAGCAGTGGACTTCTGCCGGAGTCAGTGCTTCAAGAGCCACCACACAGAGATGTATCCAGGACATGGACTACAAGTGTCACAATTAGAGATGGGCGAATTTCTCAAAAATTCGATTCGCCGACATCGCCGAATATTCCGACAAAATTTGTTTCGATCCGAATTACTTCGGGACGAATCGCGTTAAAAAACAGCTATTTACAGAGAGTCTGTAGGGTACTGTAGAACGTTGTGCCTGCTTAAATATGCAGAGGGAGCTTGGTTTGGTCTTCATACAATGTTGTGTTTTAGTATGACACGCACATGACTGCCGCCGCTCTTAGAATCGCTTCACTCTAAAATTCCCTGGGCACTTAAGAGGGCAAAACTGACCAAAAAACTGAAGTGGGAATGTAGCCTGATAACGTCATGGCAGCGCCAGCTGGAAAAAAACAAGCTGAGGGTTCAGGTGGCAACATCAGTGACAGAGTGTGGAGGTGACGGCAGCAGCCACAGCAGCAGCATGAGGTCAGAGAGTGGCACAATGACATTCTGGAGGTGGCAAAAACACGAATAGGCCACAGAGTGGCACAATGACACAGTGTGGAGGTCACGGCAGCAGCCACTTAAGCAGCATGAGGTCAGACAGTGGTACAATGACAGAGTGTGTAGATCACGGCAGCAGCAGCAAGAGGGCAGACAGTAGCACAAAGACACAGTGTGGAGGTCACGGCAGCAGCACAGCAGCACAGAAGTTCACAGTTGCACAATGACAGAGTGTGGAGGTCACGGCAGCAGCCACAGCAGCAGCATGAGGTCAGAGAATGGCACAATGACACAGTGTGGATGTGGCACAAACAGGAGTAGGCCACAGAATGGCACAATGACAGAGTTTGGAGGTCACGGAAGGAGCAACAGCAGCAGCATGAGGTCAGAGAGTGGCACAATGACATTGTGGAGATGGCAAAAACAGGAGTAGGCCAAAGAGTGGCACAATGACAGAGTGTGGAGGTGGCACCAACAGGAGTAGGCCACAGAGTGGTACAATGACAGAGTGTGGAGGTCACGGCAGGAGCAACAGCAGCAGCATGAGGTCAGACGTGACAATGACACAGTGTGGGGTCACGCAGCAGCATGAGGTCAGACAGTGGCACAATGACAGAGTGTGGAGGTCACGGCAGGAGCCACAGCAGCAGCATGAGGTCAGAGAGTGGCACAATGACATTCTGGAGGTGGAAAAAACAGTAGTAGGCCACAGAGTGGGACAATGACAGAGTGTGGAGGTGGCACAAACAGGAGTAGGCCACAGAATGGCACAATGACAGAGAGTGGAGGTGACGGCAGGAGCAACAGCATGAGGTCAGAGAGTGGCACAATGACACAGTGTGGAGGTGACGGCAGCAGCCACAGCAACAGCATGAAGTCAGAGAGTGGCACAATGACACAGTGTGGAGGTGACGGCAGCAGCCACAGCAACAGCATGAAGTCAGAGAGTGGTACAATGACACAGTGTGGAGGTCACGGCACCAGCAACAGCTGCAGCAGCATGAGGTCATAGAGTGGCACAATAACAGAGTGTGGAGGTGGGTGGCAATACCAGTCCCTGTTAAAGATGGTGGTAGGCAGATGGAGAAACTGTCAGCAGATGTGTGGCATCAGGCGGGTGGTGGCATCAGAATAGTGGCTGAGGCAGGTAGTTTGAACCCAGACTCATTTCTCAAAGTTTGGGTGAGGCGTCATGGCTGATGTAATCTGACACCTAAGGCATTGGTGTGTGGAAATCCTGGCCGATCCACGCCTGATTCATCTTGACAAAGGTCAGTCGTTCCACATTTCCTGTGGACAAGCGGGTTCTTCTTGGGGTAACGATGGCCCCCGCCACACTGAATACCCGCTCTGATGCCACACTACTGGCCGGGCAGGACAGCTTCTCCACTGCAAACTCGGCAAGTTGCGGTGACTCCAGACTTAGGTTGCTGCTGATGGAGCTGGTACTGCTCCTACCCCCCCTCCTTCCCACAGCAGCCGTGGCAGTAGTACGTGAGCGCTGAGGAACCCCCCGGTCAGACCTGTCAGAGGAGGGACGATGCCGCACATAGGCAGCGGCCAACTGACTACAGAGGATTTCCCTATAGTATTTGAGTTTGTCCTCCCTCTCAGCAGCTGGGAAAAAGGCTTCCATTTTGGACCGGTAGCGAGGGTCCAATATATTGGAGAGCCAGAAGTCATCCCTCTGTCGGATGGTGACTATTCGGCTGTCACTAGCCAGGCAAATCAGCATGCTGCGGGCCATCTGCACAAGTGACTCCGAGGGACTCCCTGCCTCCATCTCCACTGTATACTGCCACGGTGCTTGCGGGTCATCTGCCTCGTCTTCCTCATCTCCATCTACCTCCTCCAGCTGCTCCTGCTCCTCCTCTCCTGTCACCTGGGTAAAAAATCCACTCATTTCACCAGACAATGCTTCTGCTCCAATGTCCTCCTCCAGTTCAGTCCCCACCGGACTCATGTGGCCATCCTGGCGACTGACAAATAATGTGGCCTCCTCGAATGGCCGCAGCAAACGGCAGGTGTCACGCATGAGCTGTCACTGGCTGACATCAAAGTTACATAGGGGAGTACTCCTGTCCGCCTAGATCATCAAAAAATCGTTAATGGCCTTTCTCTGTTCATACAGTCGGTCCAACAGTCGGTCCAACATGTGCAGGCTGGAATTCCAACGGGTGGAAACATCGCATATCAGCGTGTGTTGGGGGAGGCTGTTCTGCCGCTGCAACTTGAGGAGGGTGTTCCTGGCTTTGTAGGAATGGATGAAGTGCATGCACAGTTTCCTGGCCATTTTCAGAATCTTCTGAAGATCGGTGGAAGACTTCAGGAACCTTTTCACAACCAGATTGAACACGCGCGCCATGCAGGGCGCATGGACCATCTCTCCTCGGTGCAGCGCGGACACCATGTTCCTCCCATTGTCCGTCACTATGGTTCCGATTTGCAGTTGGTGCGGAGAAAGCCACACATCGATTTCTTGCTGCATGACGAGGAGCAGTTCCTCCCCTGTGTGACTTCGTTCGCCGAGGCAAGCCAGGTGTAGAACTGCGTGACACCGCTGTGCCCTACACATGTGGTATGATGGAGCAGTACTTGTGGAGGCTGAGGTGGTGGTGGTGGTGGCAGGAGGCGGACATTGGCGCAGGGGCAGCAGTTTGACAACGTGGAGGAGAAAGCGGCGTCTCCTGTCCAAGTTGTTGGTGTGCCTGGGCAGGAAGCACATTCACCTAGTGGACCGAAAAGGACATGTACTGGCCCTGACCGTAGTTACAGCTCCACACGTCCGCACTGACATGCACCTTGGAACAAACCGATAAGCTCAAGGACTGGCCCACTTTCTGTTCTACACATTTGTGAAGGGCTGGTACTGCCTTTTTGGAAAATAAATTACGGCTTGGAACTCTCCACCTCGGCTCGGCACAGGCCATTAATTGTCTGAATGGTGCAGAGTCCACCATTTGGAAAGGGAGGGACTGCAATACCAACAACTTGGACAGGAGCACGGTCAGCTTCTGCACCTTAGGATGGTTGGACGCATACTGTTGTCTTTTTGCAATTGCCTCGCTGAACGACTGCTGGCGCCATGAATAGCGAGGAGCAGGATCGTCTGGACCGGGAGATGATGGCAAAGAGAAACAGCTCCCTTCTGCATAGGTGGTGGAGCCTTGGCTGGCTGCAATGGCATGCATGCCACTGGGCACTGCTGCTGCGGCGGCTGGATGGACCACCATATCTGAGCCACGTTTCTCCCAGGCCACCGGATGGTGACGCTACATGTGTTGATGCAGGGCCGGGTTGCCAACGTTAGCTCCCTGGCCACGCTTCACTTTCTGCCCACAGATTCTACATGTACCCATATTCGGCTCCTCCAGTGTCTTAGCAAAGAACTGCCACACCGCCGAGTAGCTGATTTTACCGCGAACGCTCTGCACTCAGTGACTACTACCACCGCTGCCTCGCTGAGCCCCTGTGCCGCTACTTTCTTCGACCTGCGAAGCGTGTTTTCTACCCCGTGGCCGCATTGCTCCCGACCTCACACTGCTGCTACCCTGCTGACTCACGGCCACACAACCCACTTCCTGGCTGCGCCGCTGCCTGAAGCGCAAGCTGACGCCCTCTTCTTCTGACGATAATGAAACCCTTGCTCCACCGACTCTTGGCTGGGGTTGTCAGATGTCATCTGGGAGGAAGTGGATGACCTAGTCAACCAATCAAGAACCCTTGGGTTGCAGGTCAACACACGACCGCTAGATGAGACTGGCAGTTCTGGCCTCACCGAGTGACCCTTGCTGCTACGTCCCCTTGCTGTGCTGTGACCTGGGCCTGCTCCAGGAATGTTTGTGCCACTGCCACTCGCATGTGAAGAGCTGCCACCTCTCTGTCTGACATACTGTTTTGTTCTTAAATGTACAGACTCTGTAATGAAGATATCTGTATATGATATAAATACACACCCTGTATTTGACTCCAAATGAACCCACTAACAAGCTTCGGTAACCCTTGGATATAAATTGCGCTCCACAAATGGCCAAGAAAAATTTACTTGTATGTGTCGTTTAAAAACATTATGTATTTTACTGCATATAAAAGCACAAACAGGCTTAATTAACCTTCGGATATGAATTATGCTACAGCCAAAATTTCTTTTTTGGCTTTGAAAAAACAACGTTTCTTTTACTGAGTACAACTGCAGAAAAATACTTAGTTAACCCTTGGATGTAAATTGCGCAAAAGAAATGTGCTGCCAAAAATTACCAGCTTTGTAGCGTGTTAAAACGACGTGTATTTTACGGATCACAACAACAGAACAACTCGTAATTAACCTTCGGATATGAATTATGCTACAGCCAAAATTTCTTCTTTGCCGTTGAAAAACAACGTTTCTTTTAGTGACCACAACAGCAGAACAACGCTTAATTAACCCTTGGATCTAAATTGCGCAAAAGAAATAAGCAACCAAAAATTAAGTGGTATTTGGATCGTTAAACCGCTGTTTCTTTAACTGAATACAACAGCAACAGGCTTAGATAACCCTTGGATATTCAATGTGCTCAAGAACTGAGCAGAAAGCATTAAAATGTATATGCAGCTGAATTGGACGCACACTGGACTTCAGTTCCAATACCCCACAAAATCAGAATTAGAACGTAAGAGAAGCAGTCTCTGAGACAAGCTGTGACACCCCCCCAAAAATTGCTGTATAAAAGTTAGTTCTTTAGTATGAGATATCAGCAGCAGCAGCTTCCCTACACAGCACAGTGAGAACAGTGTGAACTGCTAGCGTCGCGCCCGGACTTATATAGTGCGGTGACGTCACAGAATCCGGCTTCATCTCTGCACATGTCATGTAGGCTACGCCTTTCTTCCTCCCGACTTCTTTGCCCCATGTAACGCCATGTGCTCGCAGCCATTTTATCCAATTAAAAAACACGCTTCGTTCCTGCGAATCACCCCAAACTTCGACTTTGTTCAGAATCGAAGTTTTCCTGAAATTCTAAATGAATTCCACTTCGTTAGAATCGATTCGCCCATCTCTAGTCACAATCCATGTGTCAAGCAACTCATGACCAATAGACATCGCCAGAAGCATCTTACCTGGGCCAAGGAGAAAAAGAACTGGACTGTAGCTCAGCGGTCCAAGGTGTTGTTTTCAGATGAAAGTAAATTTTGCATTTCACTTGGAAATCAAGGTCCCAGAGTCTGGAGGAAGAGTGGAGAGACCACAGTACAAGCTACTTGAGGTCTAGTGTGACATTTCCACAATCAGTGATGGTTTGGGGAGCCATGTCATCTGCTGATGTAGGTCCACTGAGTTTTATCTAGACCAAAGTCAGCACAGATGTCTACCAGGACACTTTAGAGCAATTCATGCTTCCCTCTGCCGACAACCTGGGCTTCCATAACCCCTTTACAGTGCCACCTGCTGATCGTCTCCATGCCACGCCGCATTAATGCAGTCATTCATGCAAAAGGAGCCCCGGCCAAGTATTGAGTGCATTTACCATATATACTTTTCGTTTGGCCAACATTTCTGTGTTCCAAAAACAGTTTTACAGTTGGTCTTATATAATATTCTAATTTTCTGAGATAAGAACTTTTGGGTTTTCCTTGGCTGTAAGCCATAATCATCAAGATTAACATAAATAAACACTTGAAAAAATTCACTCTGTTTGTAAAGATTCTATATAATATACGGGTTTGAATTACTGGAAAAAAAAACTTTTGGGCTGATATTCTAATTATTGAAAAGCACCTGTATACTTTGTGATCTATTATGTGCCATTGGAAACACTGCACACATATCTATGAACACAAACATATAGCAATAGACATATAAACAAACATCAAAAGACACAGACAAGGGCCCATAACACCACACTCACAGGAAACACACTCATTTCTTTCCTTTAACTCATAGACATTATTATTTTTTTTTTTAAAACAAAAGATCTAAACCTGAATGCATAGTTGTATTCAATCTGGGAACACATTAAACTAGAATCCAAATTTTTAGTAAAAACTATGGGAGTAGAAATAACCAAATAAACTCAAGTTCAACTTTTTATACATCCTGGAGCTTAATTTCAACAAGTGGTATCATTAGTTCTCTTCTTCACTCCTGTAATAAACATGAAATTAATCACATTCCCCACTTAGATAAACATTTTGGAAAACATGAGAAATAGTAGGAGGCGTCCATCATGCTCTGTTAGATAAGAGCTATAGGATTAAAACAAAGGAAAAACTTTTTCAAAACTAAAATGTGTAGACAATAGACAATATTAAAATGAGCAAATTAAATATCACATGAATTTTTTAATCTACTTTAACCCAATTTAAAAGGACTTTTAGCACCATATTTTACTCTTATTATCAGGAAATTACCTCTACTATAACTGGCCACGTGTCACATAACTTTAGGATTAAGCAGTTCACTTTTAAATAACATATATCAGGAAGATCTACCTGAAAGAAAATACAAGCATGTCAGTGTACATTATAAGACAGTAACATTTCTTATAGTAAATAGTACACTCAGTTCATTCACAATGTGTGACCATCTGACCTTTCCAGAGATGAGTATCCTTTCTATAACTACATACCCTTGGAAGTAACGGTTACAGTGATCTCATAATGACCAAAGACAGAACAAGAATACTAAACACGAACAGGATTTCCTCATCCTTATAACATTTATATGCTGTGCATCAAGCGTTGTGTACCTGATGCTGTACATAAATTGTTCCATTATTCATTCTATGTTGGAGAGACAGGACGAAAATTTCAAACAAACATGAGGTCCACATGCCACACAATCAAGGACAAAATGACACATTTACCTGCACCTAAATATTTTTGCAGCCTGAGGCACAATGAAGGATATACTGAAAGACTATTTCAAAGCCCAGAGATACAGAGGGTCTGGAAATACAAATTTGACAATATTTGACACTGAACACAGAACTGAACTCATTCCAGTGTTTTTAGACACGCTAAAACATCTAAGGAATCTGCTCTCTACACTAGACATCAATTTAGAAGCAATAAAGCTTTCACCCTGCCATTTTTCATATAAAATCTCTTCTGATATGTATACACTATGTGTGTTTGTTTAGATACCTTGTTATATCATGCAATACAGTTTCTCTTAAAGGTGTTGTATCATTTCATTAAATGGCCTTCAGAATAATGGGACAGTGAAAACAAGCAACTTTTCAATTGGACGTCATTTGCAAAGCTGTATTGTTTTCACAGGATCCATTATCTTCGTTTTGTGTAAACACAGTTCACCAGAGGCGGTCGGATACCAGCTCCTTGCATTTTATTCGCTGACAACTCTACTAATTTACATTCTGATCGGTCGCCGGTTGTATTCACAGGAGCGCGCATTCCTGCCTCTCTCACTTAGAATAAGGGGCTGGCAACAATTTCACTCTGTACAGCTAGCAACTCTTCATTGACACTGAAACTGCTTCTACAATCAGAAAACAGCAGAATTGTGCCTCGGTGCCTAATGCTACTGCATGTAAGGGGCTGGCAACAATTTCACTCTATACAGCTAGCAGCTCCTCATTGACACTGCAGCTGTTTCTACAATCCGAAAACAGCAGAATTGTGCCTCGGTGCCTTGTGTAAACATAGAAGGCAGACGGTTCTGTGCTCTGGATGAAGAAGACTGGATTCAACTGTAACAAACCTCCAGCTATGAGAGGAGAAGAGATCAATGCTCTGAGTTCATAAAAGACTGTCTAGAGTGAATACAGGCCTGTGGTATGTAAACAGCTCTTACAAAATAAGACTGCATAGGGAGAGGACAGTGACATGTGGACTCAGTGACGGGTGGGGGAACACATCGACTCGGGAACGAGCATAATCAGTGAAGGGGGGATGATGTCATCCCCCTTCAGTTAATAAACGCCCAGCTGGGAGGGCAAGAAACGCCCCTGGATTTCAGGAACTGAGAGAATCAAGATTCAAGAAAACAGCCGAACTGATGAAGTGATACATCCCCTTTAACTGCTGGTTTGCTATTTTTTTTAAAAACAAAATGGTTATTTTTTTTGTAGCTGGCTTACATAGTATCTAACTACATTTAAATTTGATAGCTTATTGTTGCAATGTGGTTTTTGCTTTTTGTTCTGTGTCTTTAAATACCTCTGCTCTTTATTCATAACATTTTTTTAATCACTCTTCTATCTCCTCTTGTGATGATGGTGCAGACCACTCCCCTGCTGCATACCATTTACTCCCCTGTATCAAGGACTACCAGGAGTAGTCTTTTCTTCTCCATTTGTGTGTTTGTATAGCATGGACTACATAATTGTCATTTTGATCACTCAATTCCCCATTATGTTTCTCAATAACAATTAAACAGGTCCACCACATTGTCAGATTCTAAGAAGCTACAAACAACATCTGTTCACGTCTCCTCCTTTACAGTCTTCTTCTGTAGTGCTTGCAAACAAATCCACTCCTCACTTGCTGTAGACTTCTGCTCAGTAGGATAGTATTAGGACAAATCTAAACCCACAGCTGCTTACAACAGCAATGAAGATTTAAAAAGTAAAGGCTGTTTAATTACAGGCTTTTCACTCTGGGTTTTAACTCCTTTTTTTTAAATTGCTTCATTCAACCACAACTTAGTGAAAAGCAACTGAGTCTGAGCACACTCAGAAGAGTCCTGGAGTGGAATTTATGCACCTGACACCAATTAACCTCTCCCCTAATTAGGTGCAGAGGAGAAAGAACAATTGGTCTTTAAATTCAAGAAAATTTTATTAATAGACAAAGCAATGCGTCAGGTAATCAAGTATTTGCATAACATAAAGTAAAGGATAAATGATCAATGAAGTTGCAAAGATACAGAGCCACAATAATACAAAGGCAAAATAGATGCTGTCAAAATAACAACGATTATAAAGACATAAGAAAACAGAGGCACATGTTGTAAACTACATGTAAAAAAGGAGCGCCCTGCGTAACATGAGATATAGAGTAGGACTGATACAATAAGAGGGCGCTGTAGGTGCCCCTACGATTAGGGCACAAGGAAAGGCCGCAAATCGATGTTGTAAACCAACGCAAAAGACCGAAACGACAGAGACAAACAAGTTATATCCTCGCATATCACACCCACGCATCACAGACAACAACAACAAAAAAAGTAGTTCTAACACAAGCTGCAAGAGAAAAGGACCTTGCTACAATCTATATCTATCCACTAACACAATTCACACTGAACACAAAAAAAAAATCAGGTTTGTTAACTCCACTCAGCACTCAGTGCAAGTAGCTCAGTCAGAACCTATGTGACCCAGATGTGAATCTCTCTATGTGTTCTTATAGGAAGTTCAAAGTCAGTCTTAAAGGAACACATGGAGAGAGACAGATTTCCTGTCAGCATTAAAAGCACAATGCCCTTCAGCTAATCAGAGAGCAGGTCATGTGACCTAACAGAGCAAGTTGCATCAGCTAGAAATTGTATATACACCTGCAGATAAGCAAAATTACTGGCATTACCATGTACCTAAAAGCAAACAAGCAGAGTTGTCCTTTAATATCAAGAAAACCAAGATCCTCTGCCGAGGAGTCCCTGGAAGGGTAACAGAGCCCCTAGGAATTACCATCACTGGACAGACTCTGGAGGTTGCAGAGCACCTTCCCTACCTCAGCAGCCACTTATAGGAAGTTCAGAACAGCATCAATTGTGACAGCATGTATTTTAGGAATCTATAGCAAGAATTATTATCTTAAATAGGAAACCTAGCAAATGGCCTATAGAGCCGTTAATGTCACTATTCTTCTGTATGCCAATAAGATCTGTGTAACCTACCACCTAAAGACTTGAAAGACGCCATCAAGGCTGCCTGCAGAAGATTCAGTGTAAGCTGAGAAGGTTGCTTCACCAATTCTAGTGTCCTTACACTGAGGCATAGTCTGTATTGAACTTATGATCTTAGCAAAATCAACTCTGCTGAATGGGACACTGCATCAGAAGGCCTGATAGCCGACCCCTACACAGGTTTTCTACTGGATATGATTTTAATCCAATAAAGTTTTGTATTTTTGCACTGCTTTCTACCCTGGAGTTCGGCTGATTCCATTCTGCTTGTTTCCTATTTAAGTTTAAAGCAGTACAAGGCACTGCGGTAACGCACCGGCTATTTCAGGTGAGCTGAATTTTCTTGTATTTTTGATTTTGGACTGCCTTTGTTTCGTGCACCCTGATTTAATCTATAAACATGACTGAAAATATCAACCTGTTATCGGATCGATACACTTTGAGAGATATAATGGATTGCTCGGGTAGATTGCAAAAGGCAGCTTGCATTTTTGATAAAATTGAAGTTGATACTAATGTGAACCTGGAGAAACAAATGTGGGACTTGGAGAAACTTCTGAGTAAAGAAGTAAAAGTATGGTGGGACTACACAACATTAATTAAATACCTTGAAAAGTCCATGACCCCACGTGGTTTACGGATTAGGAAAATGCCGACCACCATCTATCCAGAACCGTTTCAAAATAAATGGAATGAAATATTAACTGACTGCTCCCTAAAGTTAATGAAACTTATTGTGTCTTATGAAGAAAAAAATTTAGACAAAACAAGAAAGGAAATTGCTAAATTAAAAGAGTCAGTAAAACCATTTAAGGACAATGAACAATATCGACTATTGGATGAAAAAATCTAAAATAATATTGCTATCTTAGAGGATGATGTCGTAAATTTAAAGAAACATAAATATCAGCGTGACGCCTTGGATTACAATACGGTATATGAATGGGGAGGATGGAATAAAGTTACACCTAGATCAATCTTAAAATCTAAAGGTCAGAGATCCATCCAGACACCTTCCCCATATGGAAGAGGAGTTAGTTTTGGCGAACTAAATTCCTCTGATGGTGGTTCTGATGAACTGAATACTAAAACCCCAGAGAATCCATCGAAAGAATCTCGCCTTAAACACTCTAATGGGACTCCAAAAAACGTACCCGTAGGTCCGGAAGAAAATATCCACAGCGGAATCGGAAATTCAACAGGAAGTACCACAGATAAATGAAGTAGTTAATCTCTCATCTTATATTTTTTCTCAAAAAGAACTTTCACTATTGGCAAAAGGTTTTGGATTTGCACTGGATTTTCATTTTGATTTATACCAGACTATCAAAGATGTTAATAGATTTGCTGGGGATTTAACCTTGAAAAAAATTTTTTGGGTTCAGAATTTTCTGAGGACAACTGTCAAGATTTGAGACAAGATGACATAATTGATAATACTAACCCTTGCTATTTTCTTTTTCAGGAATGTCTTTGTATTAAGTCTATGCATGATTTAAATGAATATTCTATTAATCAAGTGAGTAGTGATGCTAATTTTAGGATTAAAAATAGGGAATTTTACCCATTAATGTCATGTCCACCGGTTCTAGAGAAATTTCAGGATTTGGTCCAAAAAGAATTAATTAAACTACAATGCAATGTTAAGGGTCGTTTGGTAGGGCATGTTGATGAAAATAAGATGATTGCTAACAATTTGCGGAAGAGAGTGCATGTGACTATTCGTAAGGCAGACAAAAGTGGCTCTGTTGTCATCATGAATACTGATTTATATAATTTGCTTAATAATTCTTTGTTACAGGATAAAACCACATATGAGCCCCTGAGTCGTGACCCCACTAAAGTTTTTCTTGGAGATCTTACTAAAATTCTTGAGGAAGGTCTTGCTTTGGGTGTTATTGGACAAAAAGAATTTGATTACATGTTGGTTAAGAGTCCTGTTACTCATATATTCCACTCTCTCCCTAAGCTCCATAAGAACCGGTTCCTGCCCCCAATGAGACCTATCGTGGCGGGAATTGGTTCTTTGAATGAGCATATTTGTGAATGGGTGGACCTTTTTTCTCCAGCCTCTGGTTAAGAGATGCTTTGGTTATCTTAGGGACTCCAAACATGTTCTACAAATTGTTGATAAAATTGAATGGGATGACACTTTTGCTTGGCTTACATGCGATATTGAATCGCTGTATACAGCTATTCCCCATTGTTTGGGTGTCAGGGCAGTTGAATTTCACCTGCGAAAGTATTCTGATTATAGTGAAGATCTTATAAGTTATATTCTTATGGTTATTGAATATTAGCTTTCTCATAATTATTTCATGTTTTGTAAGAAATTTTATTTACAAAAAACAGGTGCTTTCATGGGAGCTAAATTCTCCCCGTCCTTAGCCAATTTGTTTGTTGCCTGGTTTGAAGAGGTTTATGTTTTTTTTTGATAATAATCCGTTTTTGAAATGTATTTACTGGTACAGTCACTATATCGATGACGTCATTGTCATTTGGAGGTCCGATGTAGCGGCTGTGCCAGATTTTGTGTCTTATTTAAATCACAATGCTTTTGGTTTATTTTTTACCAGTCAATACCATCAGACTCACATTGCTTTGCGAATCCACATTTGTTGTATATTGTATAGAATGTACATTGTGCCAGCTTAGATACGTTGGATGGACTACTAGACGTCTTAAAGATAGATTCAGGGAACATTTGTATGGTAATTCTCGTGCAGATACGCATAGTGTATCCAACGTGTCTAAACATTTTTTTCATGAACATCAAGGCAATGTGTCAGGTATAAAAGTATATAGTTTGGAATCTGTCCCTTATTTTGAAAGAGGAGGTGACCGTAGGCGACAATTGTTAAATAGAGAGGGTTATTGGATCTTGATGTTTAATTCAGCTTATCCTACTGGTCTTAATTTTCATACAGATCTTATTTTAAACTATTGAAGTTTATTTTATTTATTTTTTTTGTGTCCCAGCCTGGGCGTTGCCTATAAATAGTTAACATCATGGGTGTAACCTTTGCTATGAGGAAGGATCATGTCAGCAAGGAGCTGGCTATCTTTTGCTCTGTCCTTTTAATGTTTGTAACGGTCTGGATATGATTTTAATCCAATAAAGTTTTGTATTTTTGCACTGCCTTCTACCCTGGAGTTCGGCTGGTTCCATTCTGCTTGTTTCCTATTTAAGTTTAAAGCAGTACAAGGCCCTGCGGTACCGTGCCGGCTATTTCAGGTGAGCTGAAGTCTCTTGTATTTTGGAAAATGAGCTGAGGCCAGAGATCCTGAACTGAGGAAACGATTGCAAGACACCATCAACATGTACCTTAAAAAAGGCCAAATCAAAAACTGGGAATCCCTGACCACAGATTGTCTGTAATTCTGCCACATGACGGAAGTGGCTGGGAATTTTTAACTGTTTAAGGCAGATAAAAGATGAAGGCTAAAAGGAAAAAGGAAGAAGAACCCAGATTTGAGAAGGCAACTCCCAAATGTAAACTCTTGCCCCCATAGTCCAAAGATCTGTGTCTTGAATATTAGACTTCTTAGCCATTTAAAAAAACAAAAACAAAACATAAGTAATCATGATGAGTGGCATTAGCATTTTTTTGTTTGGATGAATTTTGAATGCATCTACCCTGTATCCAAGGTATACAACACTGGGCAATCCCAAAATTTTACTATTTTTAAGTATTACTTAAAATCTTGGAATTCCTGAAAAAACTGCTCAACTAATACCAGCACCAGGAGAAAGTCACTCATCAAATTGCTGTTGCAAAACAAACTAAACCTCAAGCAGGTAGCCATGAATGCTCCTTTGTGTGTAGTAGTTGTTTGTGCATCTGCAGCTACATCATCGACAACCAGCTGCTAGTAGGCTTGTGTTAATGCCAATTCAGGAACAGAAGTTTCCTTTGGCTTAGATACTAAGGGCGACATGTATGAAACTTTGTGCCAACATACCAGTTCTAAATTGATATAGAATGCGACAGCATGCATGAACCTATCGTATGTGGGTTCATAAATCCAGCGCGTGGTAGGCCTTACATAGCATGACATATCTTTGGCGCATAGTAAATCTTTGGCTCGTAGCAAAGCATATTTTTGGTGCATAGCATATCTTTGGCACGTTCAAAAGAACCATGCCTGGTGTAAATTTTGGCATACGACTGTTCATTTATCTTTAGAATAGGGCTACGAAAGTTCATATATGTCACCCTAAGTATTCGATAGACAACAGGCATCTGCTTTGGATGTTCTTGTAGTGCTTTGTTAATTGTATGTTTATAATTCTCACCATTTTATTATCATTATGGCAACTGGAGGTAGGGTCCGTCACTGCAGCTAATGAACCTTTTTCCTACTCAATAATTGGTTTCTGCATTTTTGCATGGAAAACAAATGGTGCAAGTAGGGGCTTCATGTGTATCTGCATTAATTTGGATTTAGGTATTGGTAGTCAATGAAATAAGACCTTCTTTGTAGACAACAGCAAAGTCTCTGTCACAATCTGGCACCGAGGACAGGAGGTTGATCTGCTGGTCACCTGGAGGGTTGGCATAGACTACGCCGAGGAGCAGAGTCTAAGGGACTTACTGGTCTTCACTGGACCCCATCTTTCAGACTGCCGGAAGCCCCCAGGTCACTACCCTCAATGTAGGTTGTTGAGGTAACAGCCAACTAGCCAAGTAACATGGTACAGGAGGATAAGGCAGGAATGTAGTCAGCGCACGAGCAAATAGTCAGGCAGGTGGCAGGCAAGGCAGGGTTGGGTACGTAGCAATCATGTGGCAACAGGAATGCAAACAAAGTAACACACAGGAGAGGACACCAACAACTGGGTGCCGGTTAATGGGAAGTATAAACCTAAACACCCTAAGGACAGGTGGGATAGGATGGAAAAGAATTTGAATGATACTCACTGGCCCTTTAAATCAAAGTAAGTCAGCGCGCCAGTGGCCAGAACTGGAGGTGCAGAAGAGGAAGCAGCAGCCGGAGGAGTTTGCTGGTGAGGAGTTTGGCCAGCCTGCGAGTGAAGAGGGACAGGTGAGCATGGACCAACCCCAGACCGCAGCAAGAGCAAGCAAGATAGGGATAAACTGGGTGCAGTGCTACAGTATCTACCAAGCTTAACCTTCACTATACCTGCAAAAAGATATTGTAAAGAAAAGAACATCTTAACAATAGTCTACAATAAACAATATGTTAACTTGAGACTAAGTTCGGTATGTTTTTAGTTATTTATGTTTTATTTGTAGGATAGAATAGCTTGGTCAGCCCTGTCAAGTTTAACAGAGAGTGGAAATGATCAAATGTCTCGGGGCCTATGACACTCAGCAGCACAGCATTGGACGCTTTATTTGCCTCCAGGTAAAACACAAGCCTTTCTGCATATGAGGTCTATGAAGTTGGTTTGGAGACTGAGCCAAGTGTGCATATAAGTGAAGAAGTCCCAAAAAATTAGCTAAGAGCTAATAAAGGTATAAGGGCACTTCAAGAGAAGTTAGGTAATCGCTGACTCAAAGCTAAATCAATATTCAATAAGTTAGCCAGGAAAGTTGGATCAAACCAGGAGATAGAGAGATAAGCCATAGAGTCAAGTAATCCAAGGTGAAACCCAATAAGACAAGCAAGGTTGAACCAGGAGAGAAATCAGACAGTAGCCAGGACAAAATATAGAGATAGCAATCCACAGGCGCATCAGGGAGGATACAAGACTAAATAACTAGCAAACAGAGTCACGCTCACATTGGCTGCACTAACCCAGCACCTAAGTGATCTGCTGACCAAGCCTCCTGGTTGGCTGGTCAGTCAAACTTCATCAAAATATTAACCGGGATATAGTTTAAGAACTTTATACAACTACAGACCAAGCGGTGACGTTTCGCGAGAAATTTCGTCTTTGCCATGCACGTGTGCTGTGCTGCTCTAAGATGGTCTCCAAGTCATCAAGATGAAAGCATCAATGTGAATAGAGAACTTGCCAGCGACTACAACCAAAGGTAAAATCTGTTTCAAAAGGATGTTGCTATGAATGAAATGTAACATTGTTTAAGTGTTATGTCAAACATTTCAATATAGAAGGATTGTTGCAATATAACTTGCTTTAAAAGGGTTTTGCCAAGAAGTGAGTTCTTCACCTAACAGCCTGATACTCCCCTCTTGAGGCCTGAAAAAAGGGGCGTTGTGTTTCTGTGTTTAAAAATACAAGTACCTCCTCTGTGATGTCATCTCTCCATCTCCCATGCACGTTCTTGATACTCAGTCTCTGTAGTTGAGCAAACAATGTTTTGCTAATCCACAGAGGAGAACTGTATTGTGCACAGGCTATATGCCTTTTATTTCTCCCTTTTATTTGCTCAGGAGCGAAGATAAGTTCAGCAGGCAGCCTTCTTTCATTCCTTCACAAACGCTGCAGAGGGAGGGGGGCTGAGCAGAGAGCTAGGGAGCGTCTGCATGTTTACTCAGATAATTACATTACAACCAGTGGATTCTCTATACAAAAGATACAAGATCTTTCTCCCCAGTCCCTTCAAAGCTCGTTCATGTTCCCTGCCATCAGATAAGAATTGCAAACAACGCAAGCGCGACCAGATCAGCTTCTGTCATCTCCTGGTCGTGTCTAATGCAAACTGTCAGGAAACCAAGGGCATCTTAGTCAGGCTGTAGCTCTCAGAGGCTTCACTTTTTTTGATGACATATATTTAGAAAAGTGATTAAATACCCATTTTGGAGGATCCCACGTCAACATTAGATCGTGGCAAAACCCCTTTAAAAGTCTTTTTGTTTGATTATTGGTGACAGTGACTGTTTAAGCCTTGCTTCACATCTGGAACTTCCTTCATAGAGGTGAAAACTGAAGCCATGGGATCCGCTTCCCAATGGACACCCACAGCGCCTGATGGTTTCTGTCGTTCATTCCTGACGAAATAAGTGACAGAGGTTCTGAACAGGAACCTCCAACACATATGGAAACCAAGCCGAAATATAGCTGGTCAGTTAGATCTGCCAATGAATTGCTTAGCAAAGTAGACACGTTGACCAATGCCTCTGCCAGCTCTATTGTTGGGGCGGCTGTGAATGGAACAAGCTGTAGGTACATGTACAAGTAAGCACGATACAGTTCTCGCCTTTGAGGTGAAATCTGTGTATTGTTGACTTTCAACTCTTTTTTTTGGGAGGGAGGGTTCTCCTCGAGGGAATGAGTCACCCTGGTGCTAACATACACAGAAGAAAGGTTGCAGAGTACAGCTTCTACATACTGAACTAGACAGTACAAATCCACATAAATAAAAGGGTGGACTATGTAGAGAGATAATATTATGTCTTTTATGAAAATGAGAAATATTAAAATATATAACCATGGTTCAGAATGGGGAGTAGCAGATGATTAGCCCGCAGGTTATTATAACCCAAAAAAAAGGGAATGGACAATTTCTAAATAGCAATTGATCAATCACAATAAAAAATAATACTAGGGAGCAAAAAAAAATTATTTATTTGATGCCTAGAAATTTTTACCTTATTTTGGGTATTTGAGTGCTGTGGAGTCTGAAAATCCCATCCATTTTGTTCTAGCAGCAGATGACACATTCATGTTTTTGTTTGCATTTAAATGTGCTAAAATTTATGGGGGACATGTATGAAAACTGTCTTTGTTGCCCGTAGCAACCAATCAGAACCCCCTTTAATTTTTTCAGAGCACTATATGAAATGAAATTGGCACCCTGATTGGTTGCTATGGGCAACAAAGAAAGTCTTAGACCCAGACAGTTTTCATACTTTAAAGAGAACCTGTCACATAGATTATGCCCCTCTTGCTGAGGGCAGAACAAGCCAGTGTCAGACCTGCTGTTTCCAGCGCTGTGTCCCTTATTCTGTAAGATGCTGGAGTTTTCGTGTATTTAATGCTCAAATCTGCAGTTTTCAGCCAGAAGAGTCATTCAAGAGTCAGTTTTTTCTAAACCCCGCCCATCATAGGCTAGCCCCGCCCACCTCAACTGATAAACCTATTACTTTGAATAGGTAGAAACGTGAATAACTGTCAATGGGCGGGGCTAGCCTTTGGTGGACGGGGCTAACGACTACTCATGAATAAGATTTGAACATTAAATGCTCTAAAACTCCAGCATCTTATAGAATAAGGGGCACAGTGCTGGGAACAGCAGGTCTAACACTAGCTTGTGCTGCCCTCAGCAAAGGGGGCATAATCTATGTGACAGGTTCTCTTTAAGGTCTAGTATGTCTTTTCTATTGCACATGAATTTCCAACATTTCTTTAGTATAATATTGAGTGATCATTACTTTCAGCAGCAGATAATTGGTAGGTGGCAATGCCAGATCTCCAAAACTAGAGCTGATCAGGGAAAACGGCGTCATTTTTAGAATCCGTGCCCCAAACATACTCAGAAACGGTTCCAACTTTTAAGACACGAAAATGAGTGTTCCCCGGTGTAATCATTAGTTTATGAATCGACAAATTTCCAATGGGGCAGGGATAACAACAATACCTTATGTATTAGTCTTTTACATTTATACTATTTGTTATCCCTGCCCTCGTAGGCAGTATGGTTTGCTGTTTTGTTACACACACCTGGTTGCCCCTGGTTCGTTGTGGTGTTGAGCTGCTCCACTGTAGCACGTCGGTCCATTCTCATGCATCTTCGTAGCTGACATTCACCTCACATCAATGGCACATGGTGCTCCGCAGTTTCCACATTGATTATTTGTAACGGCTGCACTCATCCATGTTTACTTTCAACATTCTATTAGTACAAATGTTCACAACTGCAACATTAGCAATATCTCGCTGGCCTGAAAGCAAACCGGCCCTTGTTCCACTGCGACGTAATGTTGGATTCATTACGTTTTGAATGCTTTTTAGGACCAGTTTTTATTCTATAAACTATGGATGCCTAATTTACTTTGTTATCCCGCCAAAATTGTCTGATCCAGAAAACGATAATGATGATGATTTCTTTTTATGAATTGGTCTTTTTCGTTTTACATGGTTTTATATACAATTTTTCAATACAAAACATACTATTTGTTAGAAAAAGCTTGTTCAACGACGTTTGGATCTTTTGATGTTTTAACGGATACGTTTTACTGAAACTGGATGCAAACTGCATCCAAAAGCGATCCAGAAAACCACAGCTGTCTTTTTTGATGCATATTGTAGCTTAGCATGCGTTTTTGCGACCGTTTTTTTCAATCTTTATTTAAATCAACCTATCAACTGCAATTTAATATTATAGACCTACAATGACCATAAAACCCATTTTTTACCTAGTGTCATCCTGTACTGACATAGAATTTAGAACTGCCCCCCCTCATTTTTTTTTTTAAATCACCATGTTTAACAGAACTGATCCATGGCATCCAGTGTATGCTGGGGTGTGGACTGACATTATCCTCTCTCCTTTACCCTGTAGAATGAAGGCATTTTCCAATAGCACATTGCATCAGAAAAATTAGCCCTCCCATTAAAATGATAAAAAATAGACTTCCTGTTCCTGCACTGACATGATGTGAAGCACGTGTGGGAGCTCCTGAGCGGCACAGTAAATCACCTGCAGCTATACCCGTCAAAAGACCCCAAAGTGCAGCCAAGAGGGAGTGGAGGAGTCCCAGGACACAGCTGACCCGGCAGGAGGCAGTGAGAGCCCTGGGCAGTGGCAGCAAGCAGCAAATAAAGGTCTGAGGGAAGAAGGAGGGGGGAGCAGCGCTCTGCAGGGAGCCGGAGGCTGACATTTGCATAAGCAGTCTCTGGAGCAGGATGATCTAAGCGGCAACAGGGGAAAGCTATTAACCCATACATGCCAACTCTCCGCTTTTGGCGGGGGGTCCCGCTAATGGGGGTCCCACCCCCGCCCTCCCGGGCAGAGTTGGCCATTTTTCCGCCCAAGCGGGGGGGGACGCGGCGCCAAAGTGCGGGTGCGCACTTGGGTGCCGCGGGCCGTCCTCAGGGGGGGTAAATTGGGCCCCTCCCACGGCCGCTCACCCCCCGGCAGTTTCACTGACTTGTGGGGCCGCACCCGCACAGCAGTCAGCAGTCAGGGAAAGCGGGGGGGACTTTCCCCCCTCCTCCCTTTCCCCCTTAGTACAGCGCCGGTTGTGCGCTGTACAAAACACTCATGTCGAGGGAAGTGACGCACGGCTGCATACCCCCCCTGAAAACGCTGAGAGAACCAGTCGGCCGGAAAAATGTCCGAGCTCCCGGACCGGTAGGAAATGGCTTTTTTTTTTAATTTTTATTATATAGGGGGCCACCTGGCTAAAATGGGGGGGTCTACCTGCAACAGGGGGGGCACTTCCGGGGCAACAAGGGGGGCACTACCTGGCTACAATGGGGGGGGGGGGCCCCTACCGGGCAAAAAGGGGGGGGCATACCGGGCTACAAGGGGGGGCTTACGGGCTACAAGGGGGGACTACCTGGCAAACAAAGGGGGCACACCTGGCAAAAAAGGGGGGTATTACCGGGCAAACAAGGGGGGGCATTCCCTGTTACAATGGGGGGGCACTACCTGGCAACAATGGGGGGGCACTACCTCACAAGGGGGGGACTACCGGGTAACAAAGGGGGCATCTCCCGGGCTAAAAAAAGGGGGGCACTACCTGGTCCAAGGGGGCACTACCCGGGCCCTAACAAAGGGGGACTACCTGGAAAAAAAGGGGGCATCTACCTGGCAAATGAGGGGGGCACTACCTGGTAAAAAAGGGGGATCTACCTGGCAAACAAAGGGGGCCTACCTGCTAACAAAGGGGGCATCTACCGGGCAACAAAGGGGGGATCTACCTGGTAAAAAAGGGGGCATCTACCTGGGGCAAACAAAGGAGGCATCTCCTGGCAACAAGGGGGCAACTACCTGCTAACAAAGGGGCATTACCTGGAACAAGGGGGCATTTACCTGGCCAACAAAGGGGGCATCTACTGGCAACCCCCAAAAAAAGGGGGGCATCTACCTGGACAAATTGTCACCTGGCTCAAGGGGGGCTTACCCTGGCTACAGGGGGCATTACCGGGCAACAAAGGGGAAATCTCCTGCTAACAAGGGGGCAACTACTTGGCTACAAGGGCAGCTAACCTCTGTAAGGGGCACACCTGGTTATGGGGGGCTATACCTGCTATAATTAGGGCAACTACCTGGCTTTTCTTTTCCAAAGCCGTTATGCAGTTAGGTGGAGTGGGTTGGCTTTTTTGAGGGGCGTGGCAAACCGCAAGATGGGCAAATGTCACGCCACCTTACAATCTCCTGCTTTTTCCAATTTCAAAAGTTGCAACTATGTTTTTAACCCCATGTATCCAGAAAGCTCACACAGTAATCCCTCATTTGTGGCTTCGACAAACCCTGAAACAAAGGAGGTTATTAGAAGCAAGGAGAGGCAAAAAAACCCTGCTGACTCCTGCTCCCAAACTGTGTCTCAAAGATATACAAGCTTGCACAGCCACTAAGAGATAATAAATTGGGGAAGAATGGCCCTCCCCAGGCTCATAGTCCCTCTAAAGCAATTTAAGCAGGCTCGAGACTGGGCCGCCGGGACCGGGGGATCCCCCGGCCCACCAAGAGCCGCTGGGGGGGGGGGGCAGGGGCCACCCGGGCTTCCCCGGGGGGGGGGGGGCCCCCCCCCCCCCCACTTCCCCCCCCCCAAAATTGGCCCCCCCCCCCCCCCCCCCCCCGGGACCCGCACCCGGAGCCCGCCCAGAGACCGTCCCGGGGATTTGGGGCAAAATGCCCCGACTCCCGGGGGCCCGCCCCCCGGTTCACCGACCAGGCCACAGCCTGCGTCGTAAAACCCCCCGGGGGGAAAGCCTACCCTTCCCCCGGGCGCCGGGGCCCCCTGCTGACCTAGGCGGGCGGGACGTCACTCCCCCCCGCGCCGCTAGGGGACGCCATCGGAGCCGGGAACCGAGCGGGGGGGCCCACCGGTTTAAATGTTTTTTGGTTTTTTTTTTTTTAAATATAAAGGGGGGTCCCTAAAAAAACAGGGGGGCTCTGACGGGGGGGGGGCCTCTGCAAGGGGGGGGGGGGTCCCTGGCTAAAAAGGGGGGCCCTGGCAAAAAGGGGGGGCCCTGGCTACAAGGGGGGCCCTGGCTACAAGGGGGGCTCGCTACAAGGGGGCCTACACCAGGGGGTCCTGGCTAAAAAAGGGGGTTTGGGCTACAAGGGGGGCTCTACTTCAGGGGGGGCCCCTGGCACAAGGGGGGCTCGAACCGGGGGGCTCTGGCTACAAAGGGGGGGCTCTGGCTACAAAGGGGGGGCTCTGCTACAGGGGGGCTTGCTAACGGGGGGCCTGTAAAAGGGGGGGCCCGGCCCCAGGGGGGCCTGGTACAAGGGGGCCCCGGGGCTACAAGGGGGGGCCCCCTGCACAGGGGGGGGCTCTTAAAGGGGGCTTGCTACAAGGTGGCCCTGGACAAGGGGGCCCCGGCACAAGGGGGACTCTGGCTACAAGGGGGGCCCCCGGGCCCACAAGGGGGTCCCTGGCTACAAGGGGGCCCTGCTAAAAGGGGGGGCCCTGGCACAAGGGGGGGCCCTGGAAAAGGGGGGGCTCTGCTAAGGGGGTCCTGGTACAAGGGGGCTCTGGTAAAGGTGGGCTTGGCACAACCTGGCTACAAGGGGGTCCCGGGCCAAGGGGGCCCGGGCAAAAGGGGGGCCCCTGGCTACAAGGGGGGCTCTATCTTCCTGGCACAAGGGGGGGCTCGGGCTACAAGGGGGGGCTCTGGCTAAAAAAGGGGGGGCTCTGGCTAATGGGGCTCTATTCAGGGGGTGCTGGCACAAGGGGGCTCTGCTACAGGGGGGGCCCCTGGCTACAAGGGGGGTCTACAAAAAAAGGGGGGGCTCTACTCAGGGGGGGCTCTGCAAACAAGGGGGGCTCTGACTACAGGGGCCCTATTTTCAAGGGGGGGGGGCCCTGCTAAGGGGCCTGGTAAAGGGGGGTCCGGGCTAAAGGGGGGGCTTTCTCAGGGGGGGGTTGCTTACAGGGAGGGGTTTTTGGGATACAACACCGGCAAGGGGAGTCTGGCCCCCCAAGGGGCTTTTTCTACAAGGGACTCTGATAAACCCTGGTAAAGGGGAGCCTCAAACAAAACCCGGGCAAAGGGACTCGTACAAAGGGGGTGGCACAAGGGAGTCGATACGGGGGTCCGGGCTCAAGGGGGTCTAAAAATAGGGGGTTCGACAAAGGGTGGGTTTGGAAAAGGGGGGCTCGGGCTACAAGGGGGGCCCTGACCTAAAAAGGGGGCCCCGGAAACCTGGGGGTCCCGGGCTACCTTCGGGGGGGCCCCCGGGGCTTCTCAATCTCTTCACTCTATAAGGGTGTATGGAACTTTACTCTGCGAGAATGGGGAAATCTAAGGCGGCTAAAAAAGCAGGAAAAGGAGCTAAAACCACTTCTCCCAGTCCAGAAAGGGCGGCTGATCCTACACTGAACAGAGAATGGGAGAATTTAACCATCCTGCCGAACCCCTCCACAACATCTCCACAATCGGCGGCAAGTTGTAATAGCCCACCTCCAGAGGACAATTACAAAAAAATTGCTTCTGAAGTAGCTCGCCAGATCGCCCCTGACCTGCAAGAAACGCTGGCATCCACTGTGGCGCACATGTTCGCACAAATCAGGGTGAAATCAGGGATCATGGAGATAGGCTGGAAGAGCTGAGATTCAAGGTTCAATCGCTTGAGATGGATGCTGACGGGTCTCCGATCCAGCTCCAAGAGGTTCTCTCAGACAACAAACGCCTCTCTGAAAAAATAGATGATCTGGAAAACTGCTCCAGGCGGATTAACCTGCGGATACTAGGTCTACCAGAATCTATTCTCCCAGACAATCTGCTCCACCTCTGTGGAAAAAGAAAAAAACCCTGAGCTCCTAGGTCTTCTGGTCGCTGCAACAGAAAAAAGAGCCACAGAAAAGGTCCCAACTTACAGAGAGAGAAAAACAGGCGATGTATCTACAAAGGGCAGAACGCCCGCAGACACAGACTGCGACAAGTCATCGTCTAATATGTGGATAAAAACGAGATCCTTAAAAGATTTAAAAGACTCAGACACAGTCTAGTCTACCAGAGAAACTACTCTACTGATCTTTGAAGACTTCTCCGCAGAGGGGGTGAAACGGCGCAGGCCTTCTCCACTGCCTGCAGGAACTCTTTACAGACAAGAAGATTCGCGGGTCTTGTATCCGGCTGTGCTCAAGATTTTCCACAAAAATGGAACCTTTTCCACATTTTCTACACCTGCTGAAGCAACATCCTTTTTTGGACAAAACAAGGCGTCCTCCAGGGAATCTTCACCCCGGGTATCTCCCCGGAGACATCTCCCGGACTCACCTCCCCCGGAGCTACAAAAGGGTGGATAAGGAGGACTTTCTACACCGCCCCGCACTCAGCCCCAAGGAGCAGCGCAAGCGTCCAGCCTCTGCCTTGGGCAAACCCGAGGGCATGGAAGACTCCAAGCTTAGATTAAAAAATTACAGGGCATAAGGGCCCCAAAAATTATATACATCCATGCCCAAAGTATCTGTTGAAAAGAGGATCCTTCTCCTTGGGAGCTTCCCTGGCTCTTATGTGAGTGGAGTCGGGGCTTTCTTCTGAGGAGGGAGGGGGTTGTGAAGGATTATCTTGCGAAACTTAACCACCATACTGACTTGGTACTGTACTCTAATTTACAGGGTCTACTGTTAGTATGTGCAGGGAAAAGTTTCCATGCACAAACATAAGGTGATGGCAGGCAAATGCCGCTCAGGAGCTAACGAGTGGTATTATTTTCAAATTTTTCACTTCATGTTAGAAAAAAGAGAAGTTCCACAACCCATTATGGAAGGAGTTACAGGTTCACTATTTTTCTCCTTCCGGGTTTGAAAAAGGGGATCTGAACCCCCGCATTGTTGGCTCGATTTGGTCACGAGCATTTCATTGTTTACATTGTTTTAAAATTTGGTTAATTTTTTTTTGGAGCTATTTCTATTACCAGCAATTAAGAGGCACAAGATTCCCATATGTCCTGCCATTCTGTCTTAAGTTTACCAGGGAAAATGTATTCACCACCCGTTTAATTACCATGTCTAACTGCAAAAAATGAATAATATAACTTCCTGGAATGTAAAGGGCCTTCGGTCCCCAGAGAAGCGTATTATGGTCCTGAGACATCTGAAGCGATTAAACTCAGATATAGCGCTACTGCAGGAGACTCACTTAGAGAAGGATGACTTTTTTAGGTTAAAAAGATTATGGGTGGGGGAGGTATACGGGTCTGGAGCAGTAGGGAAAAAGGCCGGGGTCATTATATTGATCAAAAAGAAATTTTAAACCCATTGTTAGTGGAGCAAACACAGGACCTAGAGGGTAGGGCTAAATTAGAATAGTCCTATCTGTAGCCAATACCAAGATTGCTATATACAACGTTTATGGGCCTAATGGCGAAACAAGAGTTTTTTCCAGAAAATTTGAAAAACAACAATTTCTTGGAGACGACATCCCTCTGAAAATTATATGAGGCATTTTAATGAAGTCCACAATGTCTTTGAGGACAGATCTTCCACGGGGAAAAAGTTTGGGACGGAATCTGAGGGAATTTTTGGGACGCGCTGACTTTTCGAAAGTTTGGAGAACCTACACCCGAAGGGAAGGGAATATTTCCTTCTACTCTGCTCCTCATGCCAACTTGGGGCGTATTGACTATTTTTCTGACGTCACGCCAGATGTCGACAAGAGTGGAGCGGCCACAATAGAGGATATAATGATATCGGACCATGCCCCTATTTTCCTAAAATATATGACTTCTCTCCCAGAGGGACTGAGTACATATGGCGCTTCCCCTCATACCGGTATAATGATGAGGAATTTGGGAATTTTCTTCCTTAGTGGTGGCTTGACTACAAGACGACAAACTCCGATCATGAAAAAAATCCCCAATTGTTTTGGGAAACAGCCAAAGTGGTTCTTTGTGGAAGAATAAGTCGTAGTAGCGGCCCGGAAAAAGGTAGTCATTCAAAAATAGAGACTCTCACCCAAGACCTCAGGAGGCTTATACCTTATATAAGACCCACTCCAACCAAGAAAATAGGGATAAAAAAGGTTTTTACCGCAAAAAAGGAACTTGAATATTGGGTTGACGCAGAGAGAAAGATCAAAAAAATCTCACCGTAACGCACAACTATTTAAATTTGGTAATAAGCCGGGTAGACTGCTAGCGAATTTGGCCAAAGGTCCCATGGCCTAAGTCACAGTCAATCCCCTTAAGGATGAACTAGGAAATCTTAAACATACAGGAAAAGATATTGTGGAAATCTTTAAAAAATTCTATTCTAAGCTATATTTGCCAATCTAAAACAAATTCTGGCGAGGCAGAGCAGTGGCTACTTGAGCTAAATAACCCCCAACCTTTCACAGGAAGATAAGGACTTTTCCCAAATGCCCCTATCACAGATGACAATATATCCCAGAGATACGACATTTAGCCAATCAGAAAGCCCAGGACCGGACGGGTTTCAACCGTGGAATTTTTTAAAACACTCCTCCCAGATATTTTGTCTACGCTAAAGGCACTATTTAACTCATTTTGAGGGGAACGGGATTCCCAAATTAATTAATGAAGCACATATACGAGTCTTACCCAAACCTGATAGGGGCCCCCACCACCCAGGATCCTATAGGCCCATCTCCCCCATTAATGTAGACCTGAAAATAATTTCAAAATAATTTGGGGGACCGACTGGCTATTTTTACTTCCTAAATTGAAACTCTGAGCATCAGGTTCCCGTTTTTGTCAAAAACAGATCGGCAGTGACGAACATTCTAAGGTATTGACGGTTCTGATGTATCAAAATCCATCACAAAAACACAGTCTCCAGCCTTATTGTCAATCGATGCCGAGAAGGCGTTTGACAGTGTGAGTTGGGATTGGATGGGGAAAGTACTGACTAGAATGGGGTTTGATGGCAGATTTCATCAATACATTCAGTCACTATATAGCAACCCATCTGCAAGGATTGCCATCCCGGGTTTTTTATCTGATCCCTTTACGCTGTGGAGGGGTACGAGGCAGGAGTGCCCTTTGTCACCCTTGCTTTTTAATATTGCCATTGAACCGTTGGTGAGGCACATAGTCAACAACGTCCAGGAATTTGAAGGCATTCTGATTGGGAAACAATTCTTAAAAGTAGCGTTTTTGCGGATGACATAATTTTTCTTTGCACCCTACCGGATAAGGGGTGTCCCTTTAGTATTAAATGTTCTGACTCCCAAATTTGGAAAAAAGCTCAGGCTTTAAAAGTCAATATTGACAAATCTGAACTTCTGGGCCTTACACACCCCCGTCACGTAATAAAACAGACCCTACACACCTCCCGGTTTCTATAGCCCAACACTATATAAAAAAATCTAGGAATCAATATAGGGTAAAACGCCCGAATCTATTTATGAACTTAAAATTTCCCCCATTAATAAAAAAATCTGCCAGAGTTGACTCGGTGGATGCATTTACCAATACCACTGATAGCGCGAATGCCATCTTATCAAAAGATTAGTTTCTCCAGGCTCCCGTAACCCAATGCAGAAATATACTCTCCTATTAAAAACACATGTGTGAACAGAGTCAAGTCTGCATTTATAAATTTATTTGGAAAGAAAAATGCCCAAGGATTGCAATAGGGGAAAATTAATGCTGCCAAAGGATATGGAGGCTTAAATTTGCCCTGAACAGAAAATATAATCTGGCATCATTGCTCCGACACGGTTAGACTGAATCAAGGGATCTTCCTTCTTTTCTAATTTGGCTCTAGAAAAAGATTTAATGGCCCTTGGAACCTCAATGCGCTTTTGCACACTCCATAAAGCTGCACTCCCTAGGGTAGCAGTCTAAGTTTGATAGCACGAGATTTCAATAGGAGCCTGGAAGGCGGCTAGGAAAATTATTTAAACTCCCGTACCAATTTAGTGGTCATTTGACCCTGGGGAAGGGACACCCCGAATTCTTCCGGGAGGGGGCAAGCAAGTTAAAGGCAGTGGAAAGAAAGGGGGTGCACCAGGCAATCTCGTTAATTCACCAACAGGGAAAAAAAGGTTTCCCCTCTTTTGGAAAATTCAGTAAAATATGGCATTGACCAACAAAGTTCTTGGAATACAGGCAATCATAAGTTTTCGAAGGGAAAAGCTGGGGAGATGGTTAATTTTGACTAGAACCACTTTCGTTGATAATCTGGCGAAATCTAGGCAGTGCCCCCATACCCTATCTCAGCTGTATGCAGGACTCCGCTGTCCCTTTTGAGGATCCAACATCAGCATACTGTTTAAGAAATGGAACGAGATTTCCAGACACTGACATAGCCAAAGGGTTTTAGAGGGGTGGAATCAGGTAAGAAAGGCCTTGGTTAAAGAGGCATGGAGGGACACCTACTTTTGGTTACACATAGAGCCATATATGGGTTTAATATTTACCTCACCATCCTTCCCGAACGGATTGTGGCTGCCCGAATGTGAAAAACCTCTCGCGGATCTAAAACACGGCCATCTGGTCTTGTCCGGACATACAAAGACTTTGGTCTGAATTTGTTCAGATGCTACGACATAAACTGTCTGTGAATATCCCACTATTCCCTCACGCGCTTTTGTTTTATGGTCTCCTGGAGGGGATGGGTGAGAGGAGACCAAGAAAGTGGTATAAAACTCATACATATATTTCTAATGGCAGCCAAGAGGTGTTTGCTTCAGGAATGGCTTAAGGCAAAAACCCCGTCAATGAGGATGGTGATTCAGACGGTCAGGGAGCATATGGTGCTGGACAAAATAGCAATGATTTATAACAAAGAAGCACAAATGGGGAAGTTCTTTGAAGTTTGGGAACAATTTATTACAGCATTTATGACAGATGCGGACATTCACTCCTTTATGCAGCCATTCTCAGGGACAACGTGGTACTTGGAACATCAGATGGCAGGGTCCCTAGGGAGACTCCAGATAAATAGTCAAAGGGCTGAGGTCTAAAAGTAAGAAGAGATGGCTTGCAAAACTTTGTTCTGCTCATCAACTTGTGCCAACTCTGCCTAAGATAATCAGACTTACAGTTCGGCTCCAGTTTGTTCTAATTAGTTTGATGTTATAGAAGTTATATAACTTGTATGGAATTATAGGTTTTATATGCCTTTTAAGCAACAAGTCAACTATAAATGTCTAGTAACTTGGCACTGTATAATTTTACTCTTGTCATGTATCAGCCAGTACCTGATTGTCATCGTTTAATGTTTGTATTTAAAGAAAATGTATAAAAGAATAAAAATTATCATGATTAAAAAAAAAAAAAAATTATAAAAAATATAACCCAAACATAATATTAAAATTTTATATTTAATTTAAATCCAATGCGTTTTAAAACGCACCCAAATGTATGCTGCGCTTTTGGATCCGCTTTCGGGATGCCAAAAGCGCACTCCATTATTTCCTATGGGGATTTCTCTTGCGTAAAACGCAAGAAGAATTGACATGTCAATTCTTAAAACGGATCCGAAAAGCGCATCGGTGAGCACTCGTGTGAATAGCGATGCGCTTTTGCCATTGAAAGCAATGTTAATCACACTGACAATTGTTAGATCCGTTTGGCGGATCCGTAAAACGGATCACAAAAACGTCGTGTGAACAAGCCCAAACACACATTTACAGAAACATTACAATTGTTTTCCAATCAGAGTATACAGAAGGCATAAAAACAATATCTATCCAACTAACAGGTAATATATTGATTCGTCTGTAGCAGGTTACATCGGAGGAAACAACCGTAGAAGAATGTAGAAATTAAAAGGACACAGAAGAATTATTTAAGTACTCGAGTGTAATAGCCATAGATCATATCACCTGTGGATACTTCTGTCACATGCATGTAAATACCAGTCATTCCATCATACACACTAGTCGATCCCTGATCTGTCACATTCTTTTCATAACCATTCACACAGTCTGCGCCTCGGTCCAGTTGCTCCAAACCGTGGAAAACCGCTTGGGGATACCTTTGGCAGCATCAGGGCCGGTTCACACGGCTTATTCAAGCCGTAATTGCGAGACGGATTCCGCCCGCAATACGGCTTGAATAAGGGGGTAGGGAGGGGGGTGCTGCCCGCCGGCGCCATAGACTTTCATTATCCACGGTGCGTATTCCACCGGGATAATGAACATGTCACTTTCTCCCCGCCCGGCGGGAGAGACGGCGTCCATAGTTCTCTATGAGAACTGTGGATTACCGTAATGGCTGGGACGGATTCCAGCCATATTGCAGCGCAGTACGGCACGCAATACGGCTGTAATCCATCCCTGCAATAAGCCGTGTGAACGGCCCTTTAGTATTCTTATACCTAGGAAGTTCTGTGTTAACTATTTGTTTCCATTGGTCTAAAGAAGGGACCTTGGGCGGTTTCCAATTTAGAAGGATGGGTATGAATTGTCCTTGACATGTTTATTGGTTGTACTAACCTGCAGGATAATCATATAGTATTCCCCATTCTAAACCATACCTATATATTGTAATATTTTCAATGATACTGTTCAATTTTCAATAAAGACAAAAATAAACACAGACCTCGACTTACACCGTTCTGACTTACATCTGTCCCCTAGTTACAGACGGAGACTGATGGCGCATGCTCGGACTTGTAGTTCCATGTTCCACAGCAGATAGTAGCTGTGGAATGACAAGTTCCAGCATGCCACAGAAGCACATGAGGTGAAATCTTAACAGGGGCACAGACAGCAAAAAAAAAATGTAAAAACACTTCCTGCACTATCCAGAACTAGAAAAACAACGCTTTGTGCTGGAGTTACATTTAATAAATATGCCTGTTCCGACTTACATACAAATTCAATTTAAGAACATTCATTCCCCATTCATAACCCAGGGACTGCCTGTATGTTACAGCGACAGCTGGTACTAAAACCCTTACCTACATTAAATTCATGAAAACTTTAAATTGCATTACTGCTTGCTTTTCTGCAAGTATAAAATGGATTTTTTTAGTGAGCAAATTGATCAAGTTGTGTATGCCCATAGACCAAGTCAAGGTAAGCTTATCAGGTAGATCCCATACTATAGATCTGCCTCTCTATGGAGCCAAAGCCTCCATACTTTCAGCGCAACAGGTGCCAATTCACACTGATTAGAAAGACCTCAGGAAAGATGGGTGGAGTGCAAGGACCAAAATGGAGGCAGCCACTAATTCACATGCACAATGCAAAAAAAAGGACAGGACTATTAGCCGGCCTGTCCATTGTACAACTGACCTAGACACTGTTGTGAGTTGTACAATGGTGGTGCTGACTGATTGTTTTTTGTCTTGCAGTTTTCAATAAAGATATGACATTTTTTGACTATATAGTACAACCTTTTTTAATATAGATTTTCCTAGTGGTAACACACATTACACACGGAGATTACAAAGCAGTTTCATCCTGGTTGGATTCACTGCTGTACATCTGATTTTTATACATCCGATCCCATTTGTGTCTTAAAAATCTACACTGCGTCAGTACAGCTTTCTTCTAGGCTGAAGATAGCAGATGCATTTTCTTCCGTTCCAGTGTGACGGTGATTAATAAACTTGTGTAAAATGTCAATTTTAATTTCGTCCACCCCAATGACATGATCCAGTTTTGTGTTACATCACAACGTATCAGATGGAAACATACAACCGTCTATAAACTGCTGTAAGCGACAAAAGCTGAAGACTGTATCCACGTCTTTTTGGACCGAGTGTCAAGGTGAACTCTTGCTATAACAAAAGCTATTTTGAATTTTATGGATTTTCTTTCTGAGGATTTCAACAGTCTTTTGATAGCAAGGCATCTTTTTATGCAAGCTTGAAAAGGATTACACTCACCGCTGTTTCCATTTCATTATAATGTCATTATAGGAGGCTGCAGAACTGCGGAGTGATTCAGCTGTGCGGCATAGTCTTCACTTAGAAACCAGAGCACATATTCAAGCAGAATTGTCATTAGGAAACAGATGCAAGTCAAATTAGGAAACCGTTAAATCTGTTTCTACTACATAGTTTTGCCTCCTCACAATTGATTTTTTTTTTGTGCTTATACCTCGTAGCTTTTTCCTTTCATATGGCTTGAAAATCCAGCTGCCCTAAAACCTTGAGTTCTTCAATCCCAGTATCTGTATTCTTAATCCCTACTGGAAATTTGCCAGAGGACCAAGAGGTCTGTGACACAAGAACGTCAGCAGTGTCTTTCCAGCTGCTGCTCTGCAATGTGAAATATACTTGTTTTGGCAGGGGGTTCCATGAGAAAAACACTGATCCTGTGTATCAGCTGTGTGCATGTGCCCTCTCATAATATAGGAAACGTGTCCTCTGTAGCCGAGCATGGATGAAGATTCAGATCATTTTTACAGTCAAACATATATCTGTATATACTCTGTATACAATCACATGCATATGGCATGGCTGTGTGCCATAGGCTGTATGGTAAGAAAAATTACAGCTAAACTATACATTATTTATTTAAAGGGGTTGTCTCACTACAGAGATTAGCTTTCAACATGTAGGGAATGAAAAAGTAATACTTTTTCCAAATACATTCCTCTTTTAATATTACCTTGGTCAGGAGATAAGAGAGATTTTATCTGCTCTGAATGCACACAAGTGTCTCTAGTTAACGTTGTGCTCGTCCTTTCTGTTTAGACAGAGAGCAATGTCACCAGGACTGCCAGCAGTTGAGAACAGTATGCCATCCCTAAATTACTTAATTAATTACTTTTGATTGTAGCTCTGTATTTTTGTGCACTATAGATTACATCTCCTGCTCTATCATGTCAGTGCTAAAGAGCTGGAAATATGGAGCAGATATGGTAATCACTGCTATAGAACCACTCACATCATAACCAGGAAGAATTAGGAACTCTGATACTGAAGCTGCCTGATTAAGGACCATCTCTCTCGTTCACCTCCTTTATTGCTTCAACCTGTTTTCAGACCATATTGAGTCACCACCTGTTGAGTCTTATCTCTTGTTTATTTAAGTTAAGGACATGCTTTAACCCTGAGAGCTCTATAGCCTTGTTGTCAGGACTTGAACTCCAAGACTCCTGCATCCCAAGCCACAGCTCTTCTCATTGAGCTATTTGGTCTTCTGGACAGCTCCTGTCCTGTGCTGAACCTTGCCAAGTTCCCTGTTCTCCCAGCTTTGTTCCTTGATCTCATGGGTTGCTCCACCCATGTTTAATTGGACTTCCTATTTAAACCCCAACCTTGTACTTCCTCCTTGTGAGATTATTGTGCTCTGCTGTTTGTCTGGCTTTCTTCTAGACTATGCTTCCTGCCTGCTCCTCAAGTACCGAAACCGCCCGCATGTGTACCGACCTCTGGCTCTGCTGACCAGGCTTCCTACAAGAAGGTACCCTATTAGTTACAACATAAGACTCCAAACCAGCTCCTGATCGTAACACTTGTGCACTGCAGATTATAAATCTCTGGCAGTCAAGTCACTGTAACAGGACTAGCTGGGAATAGCAGAGAGGATGTGAAAATTATTGCTATTGAACTATCCACAGTCCAATCGGGAAGTGTGAGTCTGAAGCTGCCTGTGGCTCTGTGAAACAGCTTGGTGAGAAAACACCTTTAAGATCACCCTGTAATCATTATGTGAATCTAGTTGCAAGCAGAAGCTCTGTGCTCCTGCACTCTACATAAGTTATTAGTTGTAATATTCTTTAATGTGAAGAAAAAAAAAAAAGCAAGGCCCATAAATGCAATAATTAGAGTATTATCGATGTAGGAACTGTCTTGCTTTGCTGAATATATAATACACTGAAAATGAAGATAAATCAATTACACCTCCCAATTAATCTACCAAAGATTTACAACATCTCAGTTTTGCTTCTCTCCTGCTGTTCTGCGATATACAACGATTACACTATAAAAGTAAATTGAAGGATTTTTCTTGCAGAAGATAAATAGCAGTTAATCATGTCCCCTTATTAAGCTATTTTCTTGCTCTACTTGCAAAAGATCTGACATACATTTACATAAAAGTGCAAAGCGAGTGCATCACTGTACTGTACTTAACAAATCACCTGCTGCTGCAGTGCGGTATTATTATCCAACCGCAATTATTACCACAGTTGTTATCTTTGACTGAAATATGTTCTCTTTTACAGACATATCCTCCTACTTATAGTACTTACATTGATTTTTAAATATACCTGTATTAGTTCACTAAATTAACCCCTTAGAGACAAAGCCTTAATGATGCAGTACATTTTTCCTTTACCACATTTCAGCATCCATCACTTTTTTAAATTCTTTTCATTGATGTGGCTATATGAGTACTTGTTTGTGCAGTGAGGAAAAAAAATACTTAGTCAGCCACCAATTGTGCACTTAAAAAGATGAGAGAGGCCTGTAATTAACATAATAGGTCGACCTCAACTATGAGAGACAACATGAGAAAAAAAAATCCCGAAAATCACAATGTCTGATTTGGACTGGTTTTCTATGGGGTTGAGATGTGGAGACTGGCTAGGCCACTCCAGGACCTTGAAATGCTTCTTACGAAGCCACTCCTTCATTGCCTTGGCAGTGTGCCTTGGATTATTGTCATGCTGAAAGACCCAGCCATGTTTCATCTTCAATGCCTTAGCTGCAAAGGAGGTTTGCGCTCAAAATCTCACGATACATTGCCCCATTCATTCTTTCATGTACACGGATCAGTCCCTGGTCCCTTTGCAGAGAAACAGCCCCAAGGCATGATGTTGCCACCCCCATGCTTCACAATAGGCATGGTGTTCTTTGGATGCAACTCAGCATTCTCTCTCTTGCAAACACGAGTTGTGTTTCTACCAAACCGTTCTACTTCATCTGACCATATGACATTCTCCCAATACTCTTCTGGATCATCCAAAAGCTGTCTAGCAAACTTCAGACGGGCCCGGACATGTACTGGCTTAAGCAGGGGGACACGTCTGGCACTGCAGGATCTGAGTCCCTGGAGGCGTAGTGTGTTACTGATGGTAGCCTTTGTTACGTTGGTCCCAGCTCTCTGCAGGTCATTCACTAGGTCCCCCCCGTGTGGTTCTCAGATTTTTTCTCACCGTTGTTGTGATCATTGTGACCCAACGGGGTGAGATCTTGCGTGGAGACCTAGATCGACGGAGATTATCAGTGGTCTTGTATGTTTTCCATTTTCTAATTACTGCTCTCACAGTTGATTTCTTCACACTAAGCTGCTTGCCTCTTATAGATTCAGTCTTCCCAGCCTGGTGCAGGGCTGCAATTTGTTTCTGGTGTCCTTCGACAGCTCTTTGGTCTTCACCGTAGTGGAGTTTGGAGTGTGACTGTTTGAGGTTGTGGACAGGTGTCTTTTATATTGATAACAAGTTCGAACAGGTGCCATTGTTACAGGTAATGAGTGGAAGACAGAGGAGCCTCTTAAAGAAGAAGTTACAGGTCTGTGAGCCAGAAATCTTGCTTGATTGTAGGTGACCAAATACTTATTTTCCACCATAATATGCAAATAAATTCTTTCCAAATCAGAATTTGTTTTCTCATTTTGTCTCTCATTGTTGAGGTCTACCTATGATATCAATTACAGGTCTCTCTCAA
Organism: Phyllomedusa bahiana; assembly: GCA_025379985.1. Lineage (NCBI taxonomy): Eukaryota > Metazoa > Chordata > Amphibia > Anura > Hylidae > Phyllomedusa > Phyllomedusa bahiana. The sequence goes on from JAODAL010001428.1 coordinate 151,853, forward strand.
CTTGCACAATTGGTGGCTGACTAAATACTTTATTTTCCCCACTGTAACTTCTGGGAGAGTCTCATTGGTCGCATCAAGGTCGGGCTTGCTGCCCACCCACAAGGACAACATCATCACTCTGGTCATAAATGTGCTCTTCGCTGAGCAACAACAGGAGATACGCCAGCAGTGGGAAGCCTTTCGATTCTGCAGGGTTCCCCATTTGGCTCCTTCAAACTGTGTCCTGCCTTCAACGAAAGAAACCCATGTAAGTTGAATGAGTCAGTCTGACTGAGGAAGAAAAAGCCCACAGGCGAAATTTGAGCTTATGCCTTTACCGTGGTGCAAAGGAAAACTTGTTGAAGGATTGGCCTGGCAACTCCAGAGCCTAGGATTTGTAGGAGAGGCGACCCTGCGTGAAAATTCTCCCTTTTGACATATGACCATGCCAATCAACCTAATCCTTCTGTCTGGCTCCAGTCTGTGTGTCACAGCCTTCATGGCCTCTAGTTCTGCAGGCAACCTCATCCATCCCATGTTAGTTGCCAAGCATAACCTACCAGTGAACTCCCTGGTCAAGCCTCTGTCTCCTCAGTAAATAGAGAAGTCCTCTCATGTACCATCTGGTACCACACAAAACCCCTCACTAACAGAGCATCTCATTCCTTTTGCCCCCTTGCACTTACATCAATCTGCTTTTGTGACTTCCCTGGTTGCGCACCCACAGTTCAGGGATTAATCGGAGAACTGGTGAAGTGAAACATTAGGGAGATCAGTGCTTCATTTTTTTGCCTTCCGGTCCCTTGTCCACCTCATCTAGTTGTTGCTACATCTCTTCGACCAAGAATCAGACAGAAACACTTCCTCCTCACTGATCCTATGACTGCCCAATCGACCTGCAGCTGGGTACAACTCCTACTTGCGGTCAGGTGTACCCTCTCTCCCGGCCTGAAACTGAGGCTATGTCAACCTATATTAAGGAGAGTCTCAAAAAAAGGTTTTATCCTCAAATCATTCTCCCTTGCAGTAGCAGGTTTCTTCTTTGTCGAGAAGAAGAATGGTTCCTGGCGGCCCTGCATCAACTATAGAGGCCTTAACAAGATCACTATCAAGAATCGGTACCCGCTGCCACTTATCTCTGAACTCTTTGATGGGATCTGAGGTACCAAGATCTTATCCAAACTGAATCTCTGGGGTCACTATAATGTAATCCGTATCTGCTAGGGAGATGAGCTGAAGACCGCATTTAACACCTAAGATAGCCATTTTAAATATTTAGCAGTGCCCTTCAGACTTTGCAAAAACTCCTGCTGTTTTCCAGGAGTTTGTGAACAACATTTTCCGAGACTTGCTCTATGAATGTGTCCTGGTCTATCTGGATGACATCCTGATCTTTTCCTCCAGATCTTGACTTTCATTGAGTCAATATCTGTTGGGTTCTGGCCCACCTGAGATGAAAACAACTCTACACCAAATTAGAAAATTGCCTATTCAAGTGCTCCAGCCTGCCATTTCTGGGGTACATAGTGTCTGGTCAAGGTCTCCAAATAGATCCTGATAAGCTAACTGCTGTTCTCAACTGACACCGCCCTGTAGGCCTCCGAGCCATCCAACAATTTATCGGATTCTCAAATTATTACCACCAGTTCCTCCTTCACTTTGCTACTCCAGTGGGGCCTATTGTCTCCCTCCCCAAAAATAGAAGTAACCCCTGCTTATGGACCCCTAGAGCAGATGCCCTTAAAAGTTGACGCCTCCTCAGTTGGTGATGGGACTGTCCTCCTACAAAAGTCTGCCAGGGTCAAATTCATTACCTGTGGTTTCTTCTCTAAGACCTTCTCTCTTGCTGAGAAGAACTCCTCCATTAGGGACAGGGAACTGCTGGCCATTAAATTGACCTTTGAGAAGTGGTGACCTCTATTGGAAGGGGCTCTAAATCCACTGACTATCTACACAGATCATAAAAATCTTGTGTATTTACAAACAGCACAGAGCTTAAACCCTCGTCAGGCCTACTGGTCATTGTTTTTTTTTTGGATCAACTTCTTTCTCCATTTTTGACCAGCCTCAAAGAACATTAAGGCAGATACACTTTCCCGAACCTCTGATGCCACAGACTCTGTACCAGATTCACAGCATAAAATACCTCCTGAATGACTCATCACTGCTGCGTTCGTGCAGTTGCATGAAGTTCTTTCGGGGAAGATCTACGTAGTCCTGCGCTTAGAAAACAGGTCCTGTCCTGGGGCCACGCTTCCGTGTTGCCAGCCACTCGGGTTTCCGCAAATCCTTTGACTTGGTCTCTCAGCACTACTGGAGGCCAAACCTTCTGCAGGATGTTAATGACTTTATGGCCGCTTCTCCCAACTGCGCTCAAAATAAGAGCTCCTGTCTGAAGCCTGCTGGTTTCCTGCTATCCCTATCACTGGTTTCCTTCCACATTAGCTAGTAGGGAAGACTTAAGGAGATCCTGGATATGAATTATTCCAGAGTCAAGGTCTATTACCTCATTGACTGGAAGGGCCATGGCCTTGAAGAGAGATCCTGGGAGCCGCAAGAAAATATTGACGCTCCCGTATTGATCCAACTGTTTCTTAGGCTTGGGTCCTGTGAGAGGAGGGGCCATAAAGTGGGGGGACTGTAATGGCATGCACCGTGGTCCAACACCCATTCCGTGATTGTGTCCATTTCCCATCATCTATGGCGGGTCGTGCCATGGGTTGGGTTTCAGTCCATGATCGTGCCCGCTTCCAGCCGTGGCTCTTCCCCTCTGGTACTCACTTGGCCCCGCTCCACTCTCTGCCTGGCCAGCCTCCTCTGCTTTCGGCTGCTGCTGCCTTTCACTGCAGTTTTTGTTCCCTCCACTTGGAGCGTGCACTGATCCCATTGATTTAAAGGTCCAGCATGCCATTCAATTTTCCCCAGTCAACCAATTTGGACCATGGGTGTTATAGGGATTTCTTTCCCAGCAACCTTTGCTCAGTTGTTGGTGTCGCTCTTTGTGTCCTTCAACTCCTTTGCTTTTTCTTGGGGTTGCCTTACTGTTAGTAAATTCTCCTGCTTTGACCCTAACTCTGCCTTGCTTGCCACCTGCCCTGACATTTTGCTTGCGCCCGGACTACGTTTCTGTCTCACCCTCATGTACTACTGACCGGCCTTGTGGCAGGCTCCGGTGAAGGCTGGGGTGCCCCTTAGACTTCACTCCTCGGTGTAGGTTACACCTACCTGTCCTCTTGAGCCAATACTATCCCACCTCATCTCCAGCCTTATTACAGGCCTAACCCATCCCTTCAATCCTATCCTTAAAGAGACATCACTTAACCTGTCGTATTTGTCTATCACTTTATTTCCCTAGTCTGCTTTGCCTCAAAACAACACATCTATCTTGAACGGATATCCCAGCTCTCATTCAACTCACATCTTAAAACGGTTGTTCAGTATCAAAAGTTAATAGAAAGGTCCTGGTAGCCCATAAAATAAAAAAGGCTATACTCTCCTCCTTCTGCTCCTCTGATCCATTGCTGGGTCTGTCCGGGTCAATCAACGACTACAGCAGTGACGTCCCTGCTCAGAAAGAGACAGAAAGTAAAATAAAGTAAACATTAGACCTGAGAGACCCAGCACTAGATTGGAGGAGAGGAAGGCGAGTATAGGCTTTTTTTTAATTTATGGGGCACCAGGACCTTCCTATTAGCATTTGAGACAAACTGGACAACCCCATTAACTTGCAGTAATCGATTGACTCCATTGCTCTACAGAAACTCCCTTAACTAAATGTCCTAGTCAATGCCAAAGCCTCATGTCACTACATTGTGCTCTTTCTATGTCTGTCCACTGACTTCAACCACTCCTTTCTGTTACAAATACTTTCATGACAGAAAAACTGGCAACAAAAGATACAAGCACCAAAACAAATCATTTTTTTACTGCAACAAAAAAGGACAGCAAGAAAAAAAATGCATGTTACGTAAAAAATGCCACAAAATACTATACAAGAAGAACACTTTAAGGAGCCCACCTACAACTACTATTCTTATGGCACTTTGATGCCCAATTAATATTACAAAATGCCAAAATATACTGAATGGCTTTAGTTTGCTACTGAGGTCTGTATCCTCAAGGTTAGTCTAGAAATAGCCCAAACTATTAATTAGTTCTCTGTGAATGAAGTTCACAATTTAACCTGGTCTTTCTTGGGATATGCGTATCTTCAGGATGCGGACACATATACTGGACATATATCAAGTGTTGGACTGGGGTGCTGGGGCCCACTAGTAAAGCTGAGTCTTGGAGCCTACCAATGGAGTTGATTTTTGGGACCCACAAGTAGAGTTGATTCTTGGTGCTCATGCTAATTACTCATGACTCCATATATTGCACATGCATAGCAAAAGCATGTTCATCATCTGCAGCAATGTTGTACGGAGTTTCATATAGGAACATGGTGCACAGTGGAAATGTGTTTCTGAAGTAGATCCAGCACTATAAAAAATATTCAAACATTATTGCAGATTCCCATTAAAAAACAAAAGTAATGGTTTATAAGCAAAACGAGCATTCCGAGGCAATACATCTCACACACTACACATTTCGAGCCTCATGAAAGAAAGGGCTCTTAGTCATGAGCTACTGCACATGCCTCTTGCACCTCTTTTTCTCTGCCATTTTCCCTGCAAGGACCCATCACGGCCATGGGCCCACTGGGCATTTCCTCTACTCTCCTGTGGGCCAGTCAGAGTCTGCATGTATCTATCCTTTTTGCTGCCACCTCTGCCTGGGCAGCATGTTGGCTCAGAGGTTAGCACTGTTGCCTTGCAGCACTGGGGTCCTGGGTTTGAATCCCACCATGTACAACATCTGAAAACAGTTTGTATGTTATCCCTGTGTTTACATGGTTTTCTTCCAGGTGCTCTGGTTTCCTCAATTATACTGTTACTTAATCTGAGACTTAGGGCCACATGTATGAAAACTGTCTAAGTCTAAAACTCATTTTTTTGCCCATAGCAACCAATCAGAGCGCCCCTCTCATTTTTCCAGAGCAGTATATGAAGTGAGAGGGGCGCTCTGATTGCTATTGGCAAAAAAAATGAGTTTTAGACCTAGACAGTTTTCATACATGTGGCCCTTATATTATGGGGATAGGGTCCCATGTGATTAATAATGTCTGTACAGCACTGTGGAATAGTGCAGTGCTTTATAAATGAATAAAAAAATAACAAAACCCCATTGGCTGATTTTGGCAGTGAATATATGAGATATTGCAATGTGCTTTACTATGATCACGAAGTATATTGCTTTAGTTGTCCATATTTTTGATACCGCACATTTCTACTGATGGAAATTTAAATCACCATATGGACCTATAGATCTAATTTCGGTTAAGTACAACCGTAGGGAATTTGGTTTTTACAAACTGAATTCAATGCCTTGCTCTTGCTCTTCACTTAATAGCAGATGATGTAGCCTATTTGACTAATGACACTTTTTTTTTTTGCCAATGATCTATGTATCCATGGTAACAAAATTATGGGTCTCAGTTATGAAAACTGTCGAATTGTAAGGCTATGTTCACACGGGTTAACTGCGGGGTGTAATTATGCCCCGCAGTTACGCAGTGTGGCCGGGGCGGGAGCGGGGGGCGGCACCTCGCCGGCTCATAGACAATCACTGCTAGCGGCGCGTATACGTCGCTAGAAAGTGACGTGTGAATTATCTCCCCGCCCGGCGGATTCGCCGCGCAGGGAGAGGAGACGTAATCCATAGTTCTCTATGAGAACTGTGCATTACCGTAATGAATGGGCCGTTTTCAGCCCGTAATTTGCGCACTTCGGCGCGTAATTACGGACCGAAATACGGCCCATTTTAAGACGTGTGAACATGGCCTTAGACTTTCTTTGTTGCCCATAGCAACCAATCAGAGCCCATAGCAACGAGAGCTCAGCTTTCATTTATTCTACCCCTCTGATTGGTTGCTATGGGCAAAAAAGAAATTTTTACTGGCCTAATTTTTACTGACAAAATCAACTTCTACTGGTGCAGGAAAAAAAGGAAATATGTCTCCATATTGAGATCATAATGGCCCAACCATGAGTAGTGGGGGTTCCTATTATGATAATGCATGCATCGCAGGTGTTCATCGGGGTACCAGGAAAAAAGGTACCCCAGTAGATACAGCGACACAGCCGTGGCAGCCCCATAGGGTATAACAGAGCAGGGGTAGGCTACATTTGCTCTATTTCCCGACAGCATACACATTTATTGCAGGACTGAATAGCATAGTAGACTACGCTATTCAGTCCCATAAAATAAGCAGGTGTGCAGGATAATAGAGCAAATGGACTACACCTGCTCTTGCTCTATTATTCCCTATGGGGCCTTGTCGGCTGCGTCACTTTATCCACCGACATGCCTTTTTTCACAGTAACCCAATGGACATCTGTGATATATGCATTATCGTAGTGTGAACCCATACACAATGGTAATGCTTAGGCTTCATGCAAATGGCTGTAATAAAGGAAAGGAAAAGAGTAGAAAAGTAAATTGAGGTGCTCAGGACATTTTTTTACCTCCATATCCTACAGATTTTATACAGGCAAAATGAAAAGAAGCCAAGTCTCCATTCTTCTTGTTGCAATATCAAAGTTTTATTTTCTTCTTGGTAATACAAGTGCATACAAAGGCGATGTTTTGGACATAACGTACACAACCCACCACCTCATTTCAGAATTAAATGGAAACAACAAGTAAAGGGGTATTCTCACGCTAGACATACACTATAAATACCACAGGCAGTCGCCAAGTTACAAACAAGGTAGGTTCTGTACATTTCTTCTTAAAGGGGTGTTATTACCATACAGTTTCACAGAGCCTATTCACAGTCAGCTTCAGGCTCACATTTCCTGTTCAGGCTGTGGGCGAGTCTACAGCAGTGATCGGCATATCAACTGTGCTAGTTCTAGTTTAGCCTGTTATAGAGACATTGGTGACAGAGGGGTTTTAACAGCAGGGCAGAAAGCTACAGAGCTCTAAAGGATTAAAGGTTGTGAGTTCATTAGATAAGCTATGCTGCTCATAAGACACATTGCTAGAGCAATGACAGCAAAGAGAAGTAGTCAGTAACACATGGACACTTGTGTTCACAAGCAGGAGAGAGAAGATCTGCTTTAGCTCTGAAAGGAAGAAAAATCAACAAAAGCAATATATTTGGCAATTGTTTTTACTTTTTGCCTACAAGAAGCTAATCAATGTGGTTATAATAACCTTTTCAAGAGGTTATCTGGGAGATGAAAGATTTCATAGAACACTAGAAACAGCATTTATATTGATAGTGAAGATATCCAACTACCTTCAAGTGTTTCTTTTTTTATTTTGCCTCCGTATTCATCTATCATAAGATCCAGTATTGGCAGTGAAACTTCCTGCTTGTGGGAGTGTAAGTAGTTCTTCAGTATCTCTTTCCTGCAACTTCCAGACTGCATTGCAGTTGTAATCTAAGACTTTACTCCACAGTTATTACTACTAGGGCCTATGTTCTGACATTAGTGTGCAATCCCCCTGCTCTGTACTTGCAATCATCATTATCGTGACGCCACCTTTGTGCTGGGACTCATAAGTCACTATTTAAACCACTTACAGAGCTGTCAGAATGCAACACAACCCCCCAGTTTTGTATTGTCTGCTGGCAGGACTCACAGATAAACAAACCTTTCCCCCTCCCCTGTAATTGCTGTAATGTAATTACTTCTATTAACTTTCAAACTACAGGCTGGAAAGAATGAATGCAGCCAGATCATTCTCTGCTCAGGGCAAGCCCACTAGAGGGGAGTGTTCCTGAGCTGAGCCTGGCTTCAGCACACCCACCCAAAATCTTCATTGAGGCAGAAGCAAAACCATGTGATCAATGATCACCATATGGTTTGAAGGAGGTAGGGGGAAAGGAACAAAGGGACTTTGCCTGGTTTTCTACAGCAGAACAAGTAAATAATTTTTAAGTATGAATTGCAAAGTTTAATATAATACAGTTATGAGCTCTATAACAAGTAAAACCCCTTTAAGTAGTAGCTTCAGCCTTGGCTAATCATGCTAAAAGTAAGGGCATGTTCACACGATGGGTTTGGCCCCAAACTCGCGTTTCTGGGCGTGTTCTTGGCGTGGGTGGGGCGTGGCTTGGGGCGCGGCTTGCGGAGAGGGGCAAATCGCACCGCGAGCCGTGCACCACCCACGTGGCCGCCGCGCTGAGAACTCCCTGTCGAGAATTGACAAGAGAGTTCTCACACACCCGCGGCGTGTGAATAGTAACACGGTTTCTAATAGGAAACCATGTTAATAAACTAGACGCAATTTGGCCACGGTTTTGGCCGTGGAAACCACATCGGAACCAGTGGCCAAAACCGCGGCCAAATCCGTCGTGTGAACATGCCCTAAGCCACTACTTAATCTCGCCCCCTGCTTTCTGGTATTATATGGAAGCACAGAGTTTTTTTTATTGATTTCATACAAATCTGAGGCAAAAAAAGCTCTTTTGCTCCTGTTAAAGGGGTATTCCTATATGTAAATTCATGGAATAGCCACAGGAGGTACGGCCATGCATCCACAGCTGTCTCTGCTCATTTCTATGGGAGTTCTGAGTACAGTCGAATAGGGCTCCATTCACAACACATTTTATAGCTTCTGATCGTGGTATCGGTCAGGGCCATAGAAATCTATAGGGGGAACGTAGCCTGAATTGTACTGTGTTTGCTACATTTACCAAATATATGCAGTTTGTGTACAGGCTGTTATGGCCCCAACACTGTATCTGTTGGGATACATTTTCCACAGTATCTCACTGGATACCATTGAAGGACTGTAAAGCAGCAGTAATAGCAGTCAGTTGGGGAATGTGACAGGCCACCCAATAAAAAAAAGAAAATTGTGAAGAAATCTGTTTGTCCAAGGAACCGCTTTCTAGAAAATAGGTGCAACCTGAAGAGCTTTTTTTTTTAAAAAAAAAAAAAAAAAACAACTTTTTTTTAAATAGAAATAAAAGTACAACACGAGTCATGGCAATGAGATGGTAAGTCAAGAATAATACACAAATAAATTAAGAAGTTTTGACCAAAATTTACAGATTAGAATTAAGCAAAATATGACCCGAATAAGGACCATTAAGACAGAAGCAAAACAACACATACAGCAACATCAACAACATCCTGTCACAAAATCAAGGAAATTAATTGTTATAGAAAGTGAGGGGAAGTGGAGAGATGTTTAGGGGCCAAAAAAGGCCAAAGATGTTATGAGGTAACTTTGAGCCTACCTAAGGTACCACAAGAAGGAAGTTGAAAAGGATTTCTATTAACGATTTCAGCCTGTAGATGTCCTGGTAAATAACTGAGGGCGTGTTTTCTTGTCTGTCTGTTCTGCTGGATTCCCACTCTAATTCCTTAGCACAAGTAGCTCGATAACTGTATTAAGGGTTTGCTCTCAGTTCACCCTTGTGCCTGCTAGGCTGTTACAGGAGGCTGATTAGGTGTAGAGGAATATAAGCGTGTGCTAATAAGCAGAGGGATGATGGTTCTATTCCCTGCTAGCTACAAGTTCCACATTCGAAACAAAAAGGGCAGTGTTACTAACTCAGGATGTGTCCCAATACAGGAAACTAAAGATTCACTCCCCTGACTTATAATATTTAAGTCACAGTTCAAAGACATATCAGTTTAGTAACAACAGGCACGCTTCACATCTATCTGTGTAGGCAGAGAGCAGGCACACACAGGTTAATCCAACACATGGACACAGACCCAGCCTCTCCCCTCCCCCCTCCCTCAGAAGCATCTGTGCGGGAGGGCTCTCTGCTCCGACCGTTTCAAAGGTGATGAGTCATTCAACCGACAGCCAGTAAGATAAGATAACAGGCGCTACTATAGAGTTAGAAGCTGATGTAGTAATACTAACGGGGGGGCTAGCAAATCATAGGACATTTGAATGAACAATATGCAAGCTGTGTTTTTAAAATCTTAATTAAAACCCAACATTGTACAGACAACCCTTTAAGTACCGCAAAAGGTAAAAGTTGCATAAAATGTTGAATTTCAATATCTGAATAACATGTATTAATAAAGGATCCTCATTCCTGTTTGAATTTCCTTTGTTCTAAACATATCTAGTTTCTCTAAATGGGAGTAATGTTTTACAATCTGTAGAATTGCATAACTGCTGGGAATAGAAGGTGGCAACCAACTGGCTAATATAACTCTTTCGGCCGTTTAAAGTATAATGTGGATTATAGCTTGGTTATTAATGCTTGGGGAAAGTTGGTGAAAAAGAAGAAGTTGTTGGGGTTGAACCAAAAGAGAGACCTTGAGTTTAGAATTAATCATTAGGCAGCTTCTAATGCCATAAACCAAGTCAGAGAAAGGTAGATCGCATTTTGAGCAGGCTGTAATAAGGTATGTTTAAACCGAAAAACGCAGTGTGCTAATCTGAAATATTTCTCTCTCTTACGTTCACTGATAATGGATTTTCGGACTTAATTCATCCTTCCAGAATAGCTTGATTAATTTCAATGCCAGGAAATATGGTTTCCCACTTGGAAAATAATGAACTAGGAGGTTTGTCTGGAATGGGGTCCCATAAGCCTGAGTAAATAGAAGATAGAGGATAAAGGGAGGAATGGGCAAATAAGAAAGAGTCAAAAGAGTTAGGATTAACAAATGTGGTCACATGTCATACTTTTGATTTGCATAAACTGATAATTTGCTGATAGGCAAGGAAATGAGAGGAGGGAATTTCGAATTTTGCACAGATATCCGAAATCTTTTATATTTTTTCTCAATCAAGTGTGAGATTTGGTTGACACCTTTTTCCTTCCAAATAGAGAATTGAAAAATTTCAACACCAGCAACAAAGACAGGATGGCCCCACAGCCGAAGTATTTTTCATAGACTGATATGATAGGTGGAATATGGACCTTGAGGACTTCCAAGCACTGAACATGTCCTTTAGGAGGTGACCGCCTTTAATATATTTAGGGGGCTCAGCGTACTTCATGTGGAAGCAGCACAAGCAGTGAGTAAGGTGAAACTAAGTCAGTTTCTAGAGAATAGTGAATTTCCCCAGATCCAGTCTAGACCATATCTTAAGAGACACCCTAGATTGTATTTCCTTATGTCCGGCAGATTTAAACCCCCTTTATCTGTAGGAAGCACAAGCTTTTTAATTACAATTCTAGGTCTTCTACATTTCCATAAAAAGAAAGAGAATGCAGATAGTATTGAGGATATTCTTATGTTTTATTACAATGGGTATCATCTGCATGGGGTAAGGTAGTTTAGGAAGACTTATCATTTTTATGAGTTGGCAGCTAGCCATTAGGGATATAGGGAGTTGATTCCACCTATTTAATTCTGAGTGTATATATTTTTTTTTAATAGAGGAGGGTAATTAAGATGATACAAAGAATCTAGGGACTTGCCTATCAGAATTCACAGATATTTCATAGAATTAGGAGCAAGGGATACCGGCAGGTTATTTAAAATAGACCGGTTAGAATTCGCTAGAGGGACAATATCAAAGACTTCTGCTTTTGAGATATAACTCTTGAATGAAATAAACATCCTTGATGAAGCTCACCCGACTTGCTGCTGGCACCTGCACCTCCTGTAGCTGCAATCACTGCATCCACTTGCTTGGATCTTAATACCCAGTTGCAGGATATGTTCAGTCCAAAATAAGGTATAACAACCATGATCCAGCTTGTGTGCAAAAGATTGTGTGATTTTGAGATGTTCATCCTAAATCCTTGAGCGATTGCTGAATAATTTTAGAAGGTCAATATTATCGGGATATCATGCAATGGCTGGGAAAGAAATAAAATTAAGTCATCGGCAAATAATGCTATTTTATTTCTGAAGAGCCTACTTTTATACCCTGTATTAAGGAAGAGGAAGTGACGAAACAGGAGAATGACTCAAATTGCTAAATTAAAAAAGGAGAATCTTCAAAAAAGTTGTAGACAGAAAAACCATATTGCACTGTTGGATACATACTAGACACCCTCCTATGTGGTTATTCTTAGATAAGGTATCTTGTGTCTTTCGCATGGATTGGGTAAAAACAGCAACACACAAGGGTGGTCAACCTTTATCGCTATCCTTCCAACTCACATACAAACTAAACTTAAAGACTGCTTCAGTCTAACCACGTGGTATTTAGAGAATCAACTAGCAGGAACCCATTTAATTCCCTGAGAATGAAGATCAATGACTTTTAGTATAGAAAAACATGTCTGCTCCAATTGTGAACATTTATGTATGGTATGCCTTCTATGTGTGCTCCTTTCATTCCTTGCCCTCTCTTCTCTTCCCCTCTTTCTTCTCTAACTCTTCTCACCCCTTTTAAATTGCTTATTGCATGTTATTTTCAGATGGGATTCCTTGGTTGGCTTGGTGGTGTGCTGGTAAGCATGGGAGGAAACGTTCTTCACCACGCTACTGGTACATCCAAGACAAGACGCTGAGGAGTCAGTCGGAAACCACTTGTTAATAATGGTTTTTAAACGGTCAGGCTATGTTCACACGGCTCAAACTGGGACATATTTCGCCCCGTATTTCGCGCCGTACTGCACTAAATACGGGGCAAGATACGTCCCAGTCATTACGGTAATCCTCAGTTCTCATAGAGAACTATGGATTATGCCTCCTCTCCCTGCTCGTACAATACGCCGCGCAGGGAGAGAAGTGGCATGTCAATTATTCAGGGCGATTACGTGCCGTGAATAATGAATGTCTATGGGGCCGGCGGGCTGCCAGCCCCAACGCCCCGCCCCGCTCCCGAGCACATGACATAATTGCGGGCAAAATACGTCCCGCAATTATTGCCGTGTGTGAACCCTGCCTTATTGAAAAACAGGAATTTTGCAGAAATTGAAACATAGCTCATAGTTATACTTTGTCTAAGTATTACTGTGTATCCAATCTATGATATTCACTTTGTTACTAATGAAATGGCATACTCTGTATAAAACTGCTATGTTCATATGAAACCTAGGTTGAAACATTTTGATTCTCTTATCTGTCCTGAATATGTTGCTTTTAAAATCTAATAAAAACAAGTGGAAACAAAAAGAAAAAATCTTATTGATTTGTAAACCATTGTGGGTTAACGAACCACCACCCATAAGTATGTCTTTAATGATTTGAGGAGAGCGAGGGCCTTTTGCAAAGTTAGACAGAACATGACTAGCGTTGTTTCCACATCTGAATCATTTTGCTTTTAAAAGCGATCTATGAGATGATTCCCTATGCTCTAGCCACTGCTCATAATGCCGCTTGGCAAATGACCATTTTTCATGGTTTATGGAAGGCTTAGCTAAGAATGTTGAGAGCTCAGTGAGTGGTAAGGTAAGTGGTAAAGTCAGCTGTCACTCACCACTCAAGCAGAACCATCTGCAGCCCTGTCTAGGCTAGGCTAGCAAAGAACCAGACGGGTGTGGCACAGCTGTCAATCACACCCCAGACAGTACAGAATTAAATAATGTTCAGACAGTTCCAAAAACCTGTAACATACAGATACAATTATGGCCAAAAGCGCAGTCTCTGCCGTTCCCTACAGATAGAGGGCTGCGCCACAGCCTGAACAGGCATTGTCATGACAGTACTCTCCCTTTTATGAGGGGCCTCCGGACCCTCAATAGATCCACCAGGCCTGAAAGGGCTCAGGTGACAGGACCTGGAGCAAGTTTCCCAGACACAAATTTAAGTGGCAGCTTCTGAGTAGATGACCACACTTCATCAGTCAGAGAATCACTACACAACATTTTTTTTATTGGCAAAGCACTTTTGGTTGTTTTGGGCTTTGACCAGGTTCAGAAGAGCCTGGACCCAGACTGTGAACAGTCTTTTGTCCTCTACTTTTGAGTCCCACCCTGTAGACTGAGCAGTAGAACCCAGCTCAGCAGGTGTCAAGGCTTCACCGTCAGTCTCTTCTTGTAGATCAGGTGGAAAAGGGGCACATGCCAGTCATAGCAGAAGTGTTACTAGGTGCCTGATCCTGAGAACTGGCAATTGCGGCAGCAAGATCATGAGCAATGGTCCCAACCACAACCCTAGAAGGGGAACTTTTCTCCACAACAGCTTTGCACTCACGAGCTAACAAACCGAAGGTCCTTCCCTTAGGGTATCCAGACCTGAGAAGAAACTCAACAGCACTGTCACAAGACCCATGAGGTGGCAATAAATTAGTACATTTTTTGTGAGGAACATCAACAAAGTCAGAAAAGAATTCCGGACGGTTGGCCTCCTCCATCTTGCCCCCAGAGACCTGTAGAGAAACACAGTAGAAGGAGCATTGAGGACCCCATTTAATCAATCTCCCACTATTCCAGTCAATGACAGAGTTATGTTTACCAGAAAATACAACCGGGGGTGAGGTCAGCTCCCGTAACAGAAAAAGGGTGTTCCAGATTCACTAAGTCCAAGCCCGAAGCTGACACAAAAGCAAAAGTTGGCAGCCGCCCCGGATTCAATCAGGGCCTGCCCAGATACAAACTTAGAATCAACAAACACAGACCCAGACAGTACAGAATCAGACCGTGTTCAGACAGTGCCAAAAACCTATAGCATATAGATATGATCGTGGCCAAAAGCACAGTCTCTGCTGTATCTTACACCTTACATAAAGTATGGACAAAATTTTTGTGAGCCGGAATAAAGACACCTTTGTAGTTGACTGAAGAGGAACCATAAGGGCATGTTCCCACGGCAAAGGACAAATACCGGCTGGTTCGCCGGCCGGTATTAGTCCGGTTTTGCGGCCGTCCCCACGGCCGCGGGGGGATGGCTTTTCTCCGCGATGAGTGCAGAACAGCCCTCCCCCCTCCCATTGAGTTGTTCATATTCCGGATGGAAGAATGAACATGCTCAATGTTTTGCCGCTGGACCACCGGCGGCAAAACCGCCGGGCGGAAAACCCGTGCAGTGGGGACTGCTGCACGGGTTTTCCATAGAGCACCATTGTGCTAATTTTCGCCCGGTTTTTCAGGCGGTCTGAAAAACCGCAAACTGGCTGAAAAACCGTCCGAAAACCCGTGCCGTGGGGACATGCCCTAAACAGAGCCTACCCAAAGTCTTTGCATTCTAGAGAAGTCACAGTCCTGCAAGTAGGTTTCTTGATAAGGCTATGTTGGCTTTACGCTTCCTTAAATGGCGCAAAATCATAATCTACTTTGCAGAGGGTCGAAGCCTTGTGGTATTCCATGAGACTATTCACATAGAGCAATATAATTGAGTACAACAATCAAATTGATTAAAAATATATATAGGGTCCCCCTGCAGGAAGCGTGACCTTCTCCAAAGAGTTGCGACAGGATGATTAACCATCAATAACAAATAACAATAATGTAATTTACATTGAAATACAATAGAACTGAGCAAAAACTTGCACAAAGTGAGGGAAATGGAGACAAAAATATTTCCCTCCTGAAATGTGTTCAAGGACTTCCTTTTACCATTGTATAGAAACCAAGGGTGGCTATTAATAATCTGTGAACGTGTAACCACTGCAACTCCAACCACCCAGTCCTCTAAACTGAGAGTATGATTACGAGATATAGGAGGGGAAGAAAAGAAAAACAAAAGGGGGACGGCACCTGATTAAGAAAAAAAAGTCTGCTTTTTTCCTAACTGTGTGCACCTTAAGACAGAACAAAGTACCAACTCAGTAGAGTAAGAAATTAAAGCATAGTAAAACACTCTGGTACAGAAGGTAATATTACATGACAACCCGAGAAGGAGAGACATTATAAAGGTAAAGCAAAACGCAAGTGTCTGGTCTAACTGGAGAACGAATTTGTTACGGACAGCGGTAGTGGATCCGCTGGACCACCGCAAGCAATGGTGTAAGCCACGCCAGGGAGCGGAGTCTAAGTAGCACCCGGTACTCACCAGAGCCCGCCGCAAAGCGGGATGGGCTTGCTGCGGCGGGAAACTACCAGGTCGCTTGCACTGACGTGACTTGCTTGCGGTGGCAGCCAAGGGTGAGCGTGGTACCAAATCGTGAGGCGTAGACGTAGTCAGGGACAGGCGGTAAGGTCAGGGCAGGCGGCAAAGGTTCGAGGTCAGGACACATAGCGAGAGGGTCAGAACACCGAAGTGGACTAGGATGCACTTAGGAACGCTTTCTCTAAAGCAGAGGTTCCCAACCCTAGTCCTCAAGGCACACCAACAGGTCATGTTTTCTGGCTTTCCTTAGCATTGCACAGGTGAAGTCATTATTGTCAGTGCATTCTGTGTGAGATCCTGAAAACATGACCTGTTGGTGTGCCTTGAGGACTGGAGTTGGGGAACACTGCTCTAAAGGCTAGGGGCACAATAGATCCGGCAAGGAAGTGCCGGGGCGGAAACCTGATATAGGACCAGCAGCCAGCAATAACCAATAACTGGCATGGTGTCCCTTTAAATTTCAAAGAAGCACCGCGCGCGCGCCCTAGGGGGCGTGAGCGCGCACAGCAGCCGGCAGAGAGCCACATGGATACAGGAGCGTGGCAGGGTAAGTGGAAACGCTCGGGGGGACGAGTACGCCCACGGCCCAACTTGCGGACCGCGGCGTCACTCGTCCCCGGGGCAGAGGGGCACGGGCCAGACACGGGTGCGCCCGCAGCCCGACCCACGGCTGCGGGACCACCCGTGACAGAATTCTTGGATCTTTCAGGATATCCGGAAGTGTTCGACTTTTAGAGGAAGGCAAGAGATTATTTGCCTGATTCCTGTGAGGTGACGACTGGTTTCTGGGTGTAGCAGGAGAAAAGTGAGATGATTCCCTAGGGGAAAAAGCTGATTTCAGAGCTTGTTGCGGCTCTGTGGGAGATAGAGATTGGAGATTGAGCCGTCATTATGGAAAATCCAGAGTGTTGCTGGGTACGTTAGAGAAAACGTCATTTTATTTCTGAAGAGTTCCGAGCATAATGGGGCAAAGAGTCTGCGTGTTCTGGTGATTGCTGAAAAGTCACCAAATCAGGGTGTTGTTGCCCACAATATTCAAATGTCTCTTTAAACGCTTAAAGAGAACCTGTCACATAGGTTATCCCCCCCCCTTGTTGAGGACAGCACAAGCTAGTGTCAGACCTGCTGTTTCCAGCGCTGTGTCCCTCATTCTATAAGATGCTGTAGTTTTAGAGCTTTCAATGCTCAAATCTTATTCATGAGCAGGTATTAGCCCCGCCCACCTAAGGCTAGCCCCCGCCCACCCGACAGTTATTCACATGTTTCTACCTATTCAAAGTAATAGGTTAATCAGCTGAGGTGGGCGGGGCTAGCCTCAGGCGGGCGGGGATCGAGAAAAACGGACTCTTTGACTCTTTTCTGGCTGAAAACTGCAGATTTGAGCATTAAATACTCAGAAATTACAGCATCTTACAGAATAAGGGACACAGCGCTGAAAACAGCATGTCTGACACTAGCTTGTGCTGCCCTCAGCAAGGGGGGCATAATCTATGTGACAGGTTCTCTTTAAAGGATTGCAGGATGAGAGATATATCAGTGTACCGAACATGGTCTTTCTCTAAGGGCAGGATGAGGAGCATCTGATGGGGCAGGAATCTTTGTCCTGTCAGAGAAGGTTTGGAGATCAGGTCCTATGCAATGTGCTTTCTCTACTTTGCATAGTTGGATAGAATTGAGGGCTTTGGAGAGTAGTTGCTTACAAAAAGAATTTATAAAAAGTTCTTTTGTTGAATAGATTCTTACATTTAGATTATTACAACTAATAGGTCAATGATCTTTTCGTCTATCTTTTGATTTTCAGTGCAGGTGTCCGTTACCTTCTCGACAGATTTGAAGTGCTGTTCCGCATTTTCAAATTTCATGGAAAGCTGTGAGACTTCAGATTGTATCTGCAAAAGTGTAGAAGCGACCGTCTGTTTCAGGATGTCTTGGATCTCAGGAGATATACGTTCAGCAACTGCTTTTGCCGATTTTGCGTAATCAATTTTCAAATCGTCATAGTTCATGTCATCCTCCCCCACCTCTTTGTCTGTGTGTGTATTGAAAATACTGAGGTTTGGGAAATCTTCATAACATCCTCATCTGGAGAATTTATTGATCCTTTTTCAATTTATCAGGAGCAAGTATGAGGCTTGGATCTCGATTTGGGACCCACCGTTTTGTCAAAACGGTCCATGTGAGGAGAGATAGGGGACACCAAGTGTAGTGATCCACTTGTTATTATGCAGTATCGCCGGTAATAGTGAAGGAAACACTATTCTTCCTGAAAGAGTATCTCTGAGAGCTTGATATGAGATAACCAGTTTGTTATGATAAAGGGTTAACTTCAGCAGAAGTAATTCTCCCTGCTTATATGCTTCAGTAGTAATAATTGTGCAGCAGCTATCAGAAGGCTTTACTTAAAGGGGTAATATAAGTGTTTGCGTGTTCTGACTTCTTGGCAGGGCCATCTTTTCCATTGGGCACACTAGGCAGTTTCCCGGGGGCCCCAGAAGTATAGAGGCCCCAGGTGGGGAATGCTTGTCCCAGGAATACAGGAAACATACCCATAATCCCATGATTGGCTTTGCTTATTTTACTGTTGGCATTTTTTTAGGATGTGCAAACAAATAAAAACCATGGTGGAGAAGGGATCCAAAGGCTCCCTGCCCTGCCAATCAGTCTTGTAGGCTTCAGGCTGCTGGGCATAAGTGGCATGATAATATTGGTGTGCTTGGGGATGGCTGGAGGCATGACCTAGTGTGATGTCATGTATTTGGACAGGGCCTATTGCAGTGCTCTGCCCAGGGGCCCATACTTCTGTTAAGGTGGCTCTGCTTCTTGGTGCTTACCCTGATAGAGAGTGGAGAGTAGGATTAGCATTCCTTTTACATATAATGGCGCTTTGCTGAGGTGTGGATTGCAGTAGCCCCAATCCTTATGTGAGGAGTTGTATGAGGGCCAGGAGAAGAGTGTGCCATGATTTGCTTTTCAGTGCCACAGATATTAATGCTGTATTCACCACCGATGTGTATAGAGAGTGAGCAACATGTGGTTCTGCAATGGTGGCGACAGCTGCTACTCACTGCTGGATGGAGTAAAGATTTTAGGCAGATGTTGGTGGAAGTGCAGAACTGTGCTAGCTGGAAGCCGAATGTTTGACCCTCTGCTGCAGGAAGAGCGGATGGTGGTGATGCTGTCAGTAGGGTTTTTCGGGCTGAGAGGTGCAGAGGAGCAGAGCCACGTGTCTCTACACCATGGCGCCAGAGCCAGAAGACGAGGAGCTTGCTTTTAAGGAGAATGGGCCACCGGTGCGATCTGTTCAGGATAGAGGAATTTTTATAGTTTACGTTTGAATTTGCATTAGATTGGAGAGGGAAGAGTAATGAGTTGCAGCAAACAAGGCAAGAACGAAGAGTTTTGATGTAAAAGGGTAAAGTTTTTTTTTAGAAAACATACATAAGCTTGCAAGTTATTTACTAGAAGGAGTGAAGAATAGTCCAGTCAGAAATGAGCTCAAGACAATGGCTCTGCTGTTTAGGATTTGCGGCAGTACTATTCACTGAGATGGCGACATCAGATTGATGCAGGCCAGAATTATAAAAAAAAATAAAATATAAAAAAAAAAAGCTCCAAAAAGCTTCAGAAAGAGAGAGGAGATAATGTTTAAAATACATGACAGACAATCACTGATATTTTCCAGTAGAGGGTGAGGTCAGATGTATTTTTGGTTCTACAATGTAGACATGGTATTAAAATCCAAATTTGCTGATAGTTTGTCCAAAAGCGGCTGTGTAAAAATTAAAAAGGGGCTCAGAACTAAATATTAAAATATTAAATAGTTACGTAGTTGATAAGGTTGTATAAGAACAAAGGTCCATTGAGTCCAATCTATAACCTACTGTGTTGATCCAGAAGAAGGCAATGATCCCCATGAGAGGACCTGCTACTACGGCTATACCTGAATGTGCTTAGGTGCACTATATATATTGACTAATCCCATGAGTCAGACATCAAATGCTCCATACTAGAGTCAAAATCCATTCCGAACTAAAAATATACCTGGATTAATGTCCTATCTCCAAGCTTCAGCTCCCATAACCTGTAATATTATTATATTTCTCAAGAAAGGCATCCAAACCCTTATTGAACTGCAATGAATCCACCATTATATCATCTTGTGATATTAAGTTCCATAGTCTCAATGCTCTGACAGTACAGGATCCCATATTACCATCAAGGCTTTTCTCTAGATGTAGAGGATGCCTCCAGGTCATGATTACAGGTCTAGTTGTAGAAAGAAATGAGGAACCTCAAAAGCAACCGGCAGCCAAAATGGCAGGAAGACAGCCAAGACAGAGGAGAATAGACACAGTTTTTGCACTGATTTTTGGTGCAAGATCCAAACCAAAAATCCATGACAATGCAGTACAGATGTCACAATCCTTTTTTTACCATTGTAATAGTTATCTTAACACATTAAGGGTGACATGTATGAATGGACTGCTGCGCCCGTTTTCTGATGTGGTTTGAGACAAATAGTCTGTCGCAGCCCCTGCCCGACAGATGTATGAATTGTTCTATGCCAAAAAGTTGCACATGCTGCTACAGTGTCAACACTATTGTATGTGCCAAATCAACAGGGCGTGTCGCGCCAGATTCGTTCGACGCGCTGCATTATTTGTCATAACAAATTGTGGCGTAAAATGGTTGTACCAATCCATAGACAATCCGGAGACAAAATTTGGCCATACACTCTGGGGGACATGTCTGAAAACGGTCTAAGTCTAAGACTTTTCTTGTTGCCCATAGCAACCAATCAGCGTTCCCTTTTCATTTCATATAGTGCTCTGAAAAAATGAAAGGGGAACCCTGATTGGTTGCTATGGGCTACAAGAAAAGTCTTAGACCCAGACAGTTTTCAGACATGTCCCCCTCTATGTGCCACTTTTTGGCGCATAAGTGTGTCTCACCACGGCACACATTTATAAAGTGTTATGTGATACTTTCATACATACTGACAAATGTTACACTAATTTACTGGTAAGTACAACTGCTGAGTCGACTTTTCTTTTCATACGTGTCCCCCTAAATGTCTAGTTATGCATCACTTCATCTTCATAGATAACTAAACTACAAAGAAATTCTCTTTTAAACATAACTTTTATTAAACCATTAATAACCTCATGAATTAGGCATATTAATAGACAACCATTACCGTTGTCTTGCTCACCACCTCCAATAGGTCCATTCAATGGTTAATCATACAAAGGCAAGTCCAAGTTACAGATGTTGTGGATGGGAACAAAGAATATATATATGTGTGATCCTTTGTGTCTCTATTTTAATGTATTAGTTAGTATATACCTCACACATACATTATATATACTTAATAGGCAGACACTTATATAGTACAGCATGTAAAAGCTGTATGTATACCTTTTGTTATTAATGTGTTAAACAAAATGGCTGCCTGTAGTAGTTTGTATAGTTCGTCGTGTAATCCAAGAAGGTGCCTAGTCAGAAGTTACACCGTGTTCAGACATTCCTGAAGCTGTGAGGAGTGGTCCATAGATAAGGACGTGCCAATAGACCCTCACAGCCAGCTACATGTGATGCCTCCTTATCTACTCATTTTCAAAAGGGTATAAAAAAACCACCATTTTGTGAATAAAATCAGAAAGCACTTTCATAGCAGCAAGGCATGTTGTGATGTGTTTTCTCGGTGCACCTTTTTATTTTTTAGATAATTTGAACCCCCAAAAGGACGGAAATAGCCCCTTTGAGGCAAATTTCTATTACACAGATATAGCAATATTAAAAAAATAGCAATAATTGTTTACTGTCCTTATATTCTGTACTCCTATTTTCTTGCCCTTAGTGGAGCACCCCCCCCCAAGAGAGCGCCTGCAATAAAAATACCCCTAAACAAAACTTCTCACCTAAACCCAAAAAGGGGCTCCTTGGGGGGATTGAGGAAGTTGAAATAAAAAACTAACCCAAGCCCTGTTGGTTTTTCTAAAGGACCGTCATGCCCTCTTTTTCAGTAGGTAAGAAAACGGGGTAAGGAACTTAGAACCGGGGGTACAGGGACAGGGTGGTGTCTCTACAATTAGTGGCCCACCATTGAAAATTTTCATAGAAGAACAGAAAAATCAAAGAAAGTATTGTGTGATTCAGCTGCCAGGGGGAATCCTTTATACTGTCCCCCCCCCCCCCCCCCCCCCCCCAAAAAAGTTGTAAACTACGAAAAATTTTGAAAGGGATTTTTTTTTTTTTTTCACAGTACAAACATTTTCATTTTGAAACATACGCAGTAAATCTTTTATTTCACTATTTATAGCACTGGCTCCAAAACACATTAAAACACTGCAAACCCCCTGCTGAGTATGAAGTAATGTTTTTTTTACAGACTTTAAAAACAAAAAAAAAACCCCTCCTATTAAATATAACTTTTATTAAACCTTTCCCGAAAATTTTTGGGAACCATGATGAGGCCGGGAGGGTTATCGGCAGCCCCAAGGGTTATGAAGGGGTAGGGATGATTTGTTAATAATAAAATAAAAATAATCTTTATTTTATAGCGCCAACATATTCCGCACCCACTTTACAATATAGGGGGAAAAGCAAGACAAACCAGACATTACTTTAAAAAAAAAGCTACTGACAAATAGACACGCGTTGTGGGGCCCCTGCTCCAAGAGCTTAAAATCTTTTAGGTGTGGGGGTGAAAAAAAGGGGCGAAATGCTTTTTAAAATGGACCCCAGTTAATAAATATGGGGTAGTAACATAAAATGTAGATGAACCTCCCCCCAAACCTTTACATCTATATACGATAAGTCCCCTGGGGGTGCCAAAGTGGGGAAGTGACGAATCTGTGCAAATTTTGGGGGGTTGACAATTGGGATCTTGATAGGCTTGTCTAAAAAGATATTTTCAGAGCGCCCTTAAACGTGAGGGTTGGAGTGGCCTGTCACAGGGGGAAAACATGTTCCAGAGAACTGGTGCAAACGTGAAAAATCTTGGAGAGGGGCCAGGGGAGGTTCGGAGAGTAGGTGTTAGTTTTAGCTGTACAGAGTGGAGAGACGGGGGGTGGTGACAGAGAAAAGGAGGAGTTTTGGGGGGGGTGCAGCACGTGGAGAGCCTTATGTGGGGGAAGTGATAGTTTAGTTGTATTCTGTACTGAATGGGAGCCAGGCGGAAATACACAGGGTAAGCATCTATAGCGGCTGGAAAAAAAGACAAGCCTGGCTGCTAAAATTCAGAACAGATTGGGAAGGGGGGAAGATTTACAGAGAGGAAGACCAAAAAGTAGGGTTTACAGAGTCAAGACGAGAATAATAAGAGAAACAAGAGAGTTTGGTTGTTTCCACGTGAGAAATGGACGGATTCTGGAGATGTTCGGGAGTGCAGGTGACAAAGCGGGCAAGGATTTGATATGGGGGGAAGGTAATCAGTTCTGATACCCCCAACAGCGGGCCTCCGCCTGGGGTTATGTGGTCCACACACTGAGAGAGAAATAAGGTTAGGTGGGTTAGTAGATGGTGGGATGACTAAAGTTCAGTTTTGTGAGGTTTGGGTTGGAGATAGGAAGGACAGATTTTTAAGACAGGGGGACAGACAGTCAGGTTTTTGTAGCAGGGCAGGAGTATGTCTGGGAGGAAATTTTATAGTTGAGTGTCATCAGCTGAAGGGTACTGGAAGCCAAACCCCTTGAGGGTTTTGTCCAATGGGGTTTGTGTAAGTGAAAAGAGGAGAGGCCCAAGAACGGACCCCGGGGGAACCCCACAGCAAGAGGGGGAGGAGGGGGGGAAAAAACCGGAAAATGAGAACTGAGAGCGGTCAAGAGGTTGGAAGAAACCAAGAAGAGGGGGTTCCGGAAACCCGATGGGCGGAGCATGTGAGGAGATGGGGGTGACCACATGTCAAACGCTGCAGAGAGTCCAAAGAACGAATTTGATTTTTAACCCGGGAAATTTTTGCTGTCAGGAATCATTGAAACTTTAGAAAGAGCATTTCCGGGGGTGTAGGTGCGGAAACCGGGATTGCAGGGGGTCAAAAGGGTTAAAAGAGAGTACGGATCGGGCGAAAAAAAAACCAAGCGTTCCGGAGTTTGGAATGAAGGGCAGGTTAGGATTTTCGGTAGTTGGCGGGCGGGAGGGGTCCAAGGGGCTTTTTAAGGGGGGAGTTATAACAGCGTTTTTAAAAGGGAAGAGGGAAGATCCCAGGGAGGGAAAAGGGGTTACAGATTTTATGGGGTGAGAGGGGGAAGCGGAGAAAGGAGGGAAATGGGGGGGGGAAGGGGTCACAGACAAGTGCTGGGGGGGCAAAAGGGGAAAACCGGGACACTTCTTCTTCTATGTGGGGTCAAGGACTGAGACAGAAAAGGGGATTGGGGGGAGGGACAGGATGGGTGTTAATTGGGGATTGTGATGTGTTGTTTTGGGGGATGCTGTCAATTTTGTCTTTGAAGTGAGTGGCCAGTCTTCAGCACAAAAAGTCAGTGTTTGAGCTTTGGCCTGAGAGGGAGGGGGAAGGTTCAAACAGACGTTTTGGGTTTTGTTGTGATTTAGAGAGGAGGTGAAATATTTTTGTTTGGCGCGTGAAGGGCATTTGGTGGGTCCTAGAGAATTTGTAGTGGAAAAAATCTGCATTGCTTTGATTTCTCCCAGACGCTCACGCACCTGGAACACGCGAATGGCGAGTCGGGGCGTGTGCAAGGCTCCCGGCGTCTGATTCGGTGGTGCGGTGTGTGGGGGGTTTCCAACATTCCCGGGGTGGGGGTTTGTGAATTTTCATTTTTAACTTTGACAGCCGGTCGGACAGGGGGGGGGGAGGAATTGGGGGGCGGGGAGGACTGTATGGTGTCTGTACTCCTGAGTGTTATAGGGGGGAAAGATTTTGGAAGGGGGCGCGGTTGGGTGTCGAGAGAAGGCTGAAAGTTGTTGATAGTAAAAGAGATAAGGATGACCGAGAGTTATAAGAAGTTGGTAAGATTAGAAATTGAGCAGAGGCACAGAACCAGATCAAGAGATTCCCACCTGTGATTGGAAGTCAGGGAAAATGGGGGGGGAAAAAAAGGTTTTGAAAGAAAATGAAGGCGGGAAGGGGACAAGGGTTTCAATGGGGAGTTAAATCGCCATGAGGTGTGGGGATTTCAGTCGAGAGAAATAGGGAACCCGGCACAAAATTTATCCAAAACTGGGGGGTGAGCCGGGGGGTCTGGAAAAAACGCGACTCTGATGGAAAATGGCCGAAAAGTCTGAGGGTTGTGGACCCCCAAGGAGGGGAAAAGTGAGGAGGTACAGGGGAATACCTGGTAGGTGCAATGGGAGCGAGAAGTATGCCAACTCCTCCACCTGGGCCCTTTAGTCTGGGGGGTTTTGGGGGAAGTTAGGCCCCCGTAGGTGAGGGGAGCAAAGGGGTGCGTTCTATTGCTGAGCCAATTTCGGAGGCTAGGGGAAATTTAGGGAGTTAGAAAGGAACAGGTCATGGACAGCATGAGTTTATTACAGGGATCGGCGTTCCACAAAGCACATTTAAAGGGAGAGGAAAAGACGTACAACAAATTTACCAGTTAAACAGGGTTTCTTGGGGGAAAGAGGGGGTGACAGTAAAGGGAAAGGGGGCCGGGGGTGGGGTGTTCCCGCAGCAAGAAGCAGAGAATGAAAAGTGATTTCAGATTTCATGAGATAGGCGATTTTGTGCAGCACCCTGAAAGAGGGTGGTTTGGGTTTGGTAAAGTAAGTAAGTAAACAGAGATGTCAATGGTAAGGGAGGAAGAGGGGCTAAATTTGGGTAAGTTGTTTGGAGGCATGATGGGCGGAGGAAAGGGGGAAAAGGGGAGCAAGAAGATTCAAATGTAAGATGGTGAAAAGCTCAGGGAAGAAAGCCCGCACTTACAAAAAAAACGTTTCTGCCCCTTTCCCATTTGGGGCCCTAATTCGGTTTCAAAATTCATAGTCACTTTAAAAATGCTTCACTTAACAATGCTGCAACCAAAAGGTCTTGCAGACCTCAGAGCTCCCAAAATATAGTGTCTATTGATTAGATCACCACTTTCAGGTTACAAAACGGGGGGGGTTTTTTAAAGAGATGAGCGGGAATTCTTCAAAATAATTTGGGTATAGCTTTTTGTTGAATTTGTATGTAAGTCAGAACAGGTATATTTATTCAATGTAACTCCAGCACATACGTTTTTTTTTGTTTTTTTTTTAGTTTTGGCGAGTGCAGAGAACAATGTTTACATTTGTTTCTCTGTCTGTGCCCCTGTTAAGAAGATTTTCACCTCATGTGCTGCTGTGGCATGCTGGAACTTATCATTTAACAGCTACTATCTGCTTTTGGGGAAAAGGGAATAAATCCCCACCCCATAAGCTCTGTTTGTAATAGGGGGCAGATGAAGTTTGGAACGGTGTAAGTCGGGGGGCTGCCTTAATAACACCCCGGTCCCCGATAGTGATCCCTCTATATTTATTTATTTATTTTATTTGTGCAGATTTTATATAGGGGTTGTTTGATAACTTTTTAAAAGGATTAAAAAAAGTTAAAACTTAATGGGAATTAAAATTTTGTTTCTGTGATTTTATTTACACCCTTATACCTTGATTTTTTTTATTTTTTTGGGGTTTATGTATAGCCTTTTAGCCAACATCTTTTTCTCAGCAACAAAAAAATAAAATCTGATTAAATACTTGCAAATGGGCAGTTTATGTTAAAGGGTTTTTTTCCCCATCTCATTTCAAAACCCCCTCATCCGCTCTTTTAGCTCTGGTGCTCACAAGGGGGCTTTTGTGTTTGTATGAATTGCATATCATGGACCCAGCGGTGACATCCCAGGCCTTTCCTCTCGTAGTCAAAAAAAAGGCTGTTTATGTAAAGCATTGGAATAGTGAGAGGTAAGTTTTTTGCCCCTAGGCCAAGTCCAGTTCAAATCCCGCAGGAACCAAACGGGTTTTTTTTTTTCTCTTTATCAAGCACATACCTCATTGAGGTTTTTTTTTTATTTATTTGCATGTTTGACTAAATTTTCTAAGGAGCACAGAGGACAGGGAAAAGGGACAGCCTGGGGTTTTTACATCATACTGCCTGAGGGGGGGGGGAGTGGGGGTCTGACCAAACTGAGGAGCCACAGCCCTTGGGCTATCCCCTGGAGACATGTAAAAAATGGGCAAAAGGGGCGCTAAAAAAAATGGTCCCGAATTTTTAATAATAATGAATGGTGAAAATGTTTGTTATTTTATTTGCAAGCTTCTCACATCAATTTTACTTTGTGGTAAAACTTTTTAAGTACAGACACCAGTCATTGAGAAGATGGTCCAGAAGCTGTAAAAATAAAACATGTTAAAACCACAGAACTTGCTAATTGCAGTAAAACAGTGTGCAGTCCTGTCAGGTGGTTCTTGCTGCACAGTTCTGTACCTCTACTGAGAAAGGGAAGATACTGCAGAAGAAAAGTAAAAAATGTTACTCGTTAAGGGAAAAATGATTACTCATGCAGGTATTAGGACAGCTATAGAGAAGCCTGGAGACTTTCTCGTCTGCTGTGAGATGAAATGCTGACAGAATACTAAAGGTTGTGTGGGAGAAAAGCGGGTTATTGCCTATAACCACCTGGGGACTAGAAGATATTTTCCAAAGCAGCCGCAACCAGTTTAGTTCAATAAAGCAACAGATGAAAAACCAATGTCCAGCTTCATAATAATTTAGAGATTTGGGTCTATTTATATAAAATAACCATAGGGCTCAGTCACATAGTGTTCCTTTCTGGCTTTTTAAAGTACCAGCATCGTTTCAAAGGTGAATGTTTGACGCAGATCTTTTTTTTTTCTACTCTTTATATTCCATCACTTTTATGCTGATACCTCCTGCATCTCAAAATCTTTAAACCCCCTTTAGATTTTGCTCTATTCTACCTATAAAAAAGGCTAAACCTCATACTTCTGCTTTGATTTATTCTTGACTTGATTACTACAAGCCATTACGAATTTTTTTTTTTTCAAAAAGCTTTATTGAAACAGTGATGAACATAACATGCATATGACAATTCGCGTCTTATGAATGGTTTTACAAGCGCATAAAATGTCAAATAACATACGTTCTTCTAGTTAGATTGGCACTTCTGACACCTCATCATACACCAGAGTATAGCCTCTGACATTGGCCAGGTTTGAAAACCGTGCTCTCAATGACAGGGTGTCAATACTTCCCGCCCCTCTCCCGTCGGACCGCCCCTCTTGTCCGCCTGCGATCCACCGGGAGAGCGACAGGTTACACAGGCTCCAATGTGCGACGAGCATCTCGTCACTACATACTGTAAGGACTGGAATGTAAGAAAGAAACAGCAAACAAATATAATAACAAACTTAGTTAGTTCGGGCGGGGCAGAAGGCCTCGTCTACCTCATTCAGGCGATTCTAACAAATCCTACTTAAAGCTTCATTTTGTGTAGTACATCTGAAGGGGGAAGAGGATGGGAGGGGGAAAGACTAGGTAGGCAAAAACGACACAGAGCACAAAGGTCTGGTCAATTCGAGGCCCTGTACTCCGGGGAGTCTACGAAGAATAGCCAGTCGCTCCACCTCCTATAAAATCTGTCCAAGGAATTTTCAGTCTCCGCTCTCAATTCTTCCATCCTTTGAAGGTGAAAGATTTGCCTGTACCAATCATTAATGGACGGGCTCTGAGTTGCTTTCCACAGTCTCGGAATTAGTGCTCTAGCTGCTGCCAGCAGAAGGGGCAAAAGACTATCTTTCAGGGCACGCATAGGTAGGGGCAGTACTGATAGAAGCAGAGTCTGAGGATCATTCTGAACCCGGATGCCCGTGATCTTCGCCATTATCTCAACCACCTTGCTCCAGAAGGGTTGTATATCTGAGCAGCTCCACTAAATGTGTACCATTGTGCCTGCATCCCTCCCACACCTCCAACATGTATCCGGGTCCGTGGGGTACAACACATGCAACAAAGTCGGGACTCTGTACCACCTTGAGAGAATTTTATAATTAAGCTCCTGGACCCGATAGGAGATCGAGGTCCCATGTGTCAAGACACAGGCCTTATTCCACTCCTCTCTGCTCAACTCAATTCCCAATTCTCTTTCCCAGCTGCCCTGAAACACGGGGGTATCACGTGTTGCATATTTCAAGAGCATGTTATATATAACCGAGATGGAGTGTCGTGGTGCCTGCCGCTGAACACACAGAGCCTCGAATCCCGAAGGCTCCCTAGCCAGGTCGAGTTTGAGTCTATTAGTGTCAAAGAAGTGCTTTATCTGCATATACTGGAGCCACACGTTTGGCGTTTGGTTTTGTGCCGCCACCCCCTCGCTGTACGGTTTAAAGATGGCATTTGTAAGAAAGTTTCTAACCGTCAAAGGTCGTCGCTCCGTGTCATCCTGATACAAAAGGCAAGGAGCGGAGACGTTCAACTCAGGGTTACCCATAATTGGTGTCAATGGGCCCCCGGGTGCGTATAACTTATACTGCAACCCGTGTTTTCTAAGAACAGATGTAGTAACTTGGGCGATCAAGGGTAAGTCTGACATTCGCTGGTCTCGTACACGAGGCCAAATCCAGGGTAAGAAGGCTAGCGAACCAGCATAGATGGTGTCTTCCAATTGTACCCAGGATTTCGAGGTCTTGGCGTGGAACCAGTCCAACACTCTGACCGCTGTCGAGGCCACATAATACAGTTTCAGGTCTGGAAGGGCCAACCCACCATCCTCCTTTCGTCTAGTCAAAGTCTCCCTGGCTATCCTTGGTCTCGCTTTCCCCCAAACAAACTTGCCAATACTCTTGTTTAAGTCTCTAAAAAACCCGGTGGGTAGAGCGACTGGAAGGGTCTGGAACAGGTACAAGAGCCTCGGGAGGATGTCCCTTTTAAGGATATTAATACAGCCTGTCCAGGAAAATTCCTTCCTGTCCCATCTGTCCAAGTCGGTCTTAATTTTTTGAACGAGGGGGGCAAAGTTCAATTGAAAAATGTCACTCAAGTTTTTGGAGATTTGGATCCCAAGATATGTGAAATGATTCGTCACCCACTTAAAATCAAGTTTACGCTGTAACCGCCTTAACTCCTCTGGGTCTAATGAAACACTTAGCGCGACGCTCTTGGACCAATTCACTTTGTAGTTACTAATCCGGCCAAATCCATCCAACAGGTCCATCAGGGCCGGCAGGGAGGACTCCGGCTGTGTGACATAAAGCAAGAGATCATCGGCAAATGCCGCACATTTGTATTGTTTGTCTCCAATCTGCAGCCCTCTAATCCCCTGGTCCGCCCTGATGGCCCGCATCAAGCACTCCATCACTAATACATACAAAATGGGGGACAGGGGGCATCCTTGCCTTGTCCCGTTGCGAATGTCAAATGGCTGGGACAGGGCGCCATTGACCCTGATCTGTGCTGATGGATCTCGATAAAGAGCCATGATTCTCTGAAGCATAACCGGTCCCATCCCCACGTTCGACAAAGTGGACCTCATAAACTGCCAGTCCACCCTGTCGAACGCCTTCTCAGCGTCAATGGACAATAACATTAATGGAGTCTGTGCTCTCCTAGCGTGACTAACCAGGGAGAACGTTTTCAGGGTGTTGTCCCTTGCCTCCCTCCCCGGGACAAAGCCTACCTGGTCTGTATGAATCAGGTCTGTTAGGATGGCGTTGAGCCTATTGGCGATGAGCTTGGCGAAAATCTTAGCATCAGTGTTCAGCAGTGAAATGGGCCTATAGCTCGCGCATAATGTTGGGTCTTTTCCGGGTTTGGGATGAACTGTGATGTGGGCCTGCGTGAAAGACGGGGGGAATGGTTGGTTACCCGTAACCGAGTTAAATGACGCTAGGAGAGGGTCCATCAGCTCATTTTTAAACACTTTATAGAATTTGGAGGTAAACCCATCTGGGCCTGGGCTTTTCCCAGATGGCAGGGATGAGACAACCAGCTCTAGCTCCTGTGTCGAGAAGGGGGCTTCCAATGCATCTAAACGCACTCTATCGAGTGCAGGCCCGGGTGCTAGGTTCGTAAAGGCCGTTGGGTTCCCTCGATCTGTGTCTACATTACTGCCACTGCCTGGGGGCGGGAGACCATAGAGTTCCCTATAATACGCATGGAATTCATCTAGGATTTCCCTGGTGTAAAATGTTGACCCACCCTTCCTAGTTTTAATCGAGGAAACAAATAGAGCCGCTCTTTTATCTCTTAGGGATCTAGCAAGCATTCTTCCCGGTTTGTTGCTTCCGATGTAGAATTTGCCTGCACACTGTTGCCTAAATCTGGCCGATTTCCTATCTAACAGTTTCTTAAGCTCCTGTCGTGTCTGCATGAGTTCCCGTAGATGTGGGTCCGCCAAGGTCCTTTTATGCAGATTTTCAAGTTCCGCCAGTTTTGTCAACAATTTTTTAAGTTGAAAAGCTGCCTCACGTTTCAGACGGGCTCCGTGCTTGATTAGCACTCCCCGCTTGACACACTTTAGCAATTCCTATTTAATTTGGGGTAGGGTAGTATCTGAAGAGTGTGTGATGGCGAACAATTTAATAGTCTGGGTCAGGTCTGCCACACAAACCGAATCATTGAGCAACGACTCATTTAGTCTCCAATTAAATTGCTTAGGTAACACATGTGGGATGTGCAGCTCACATGACACCGGGGCGTGGTCGGAGAGCAAGATGTTCCCGATACTCGGGTTCAAAGCCTCAGGCAGAAGAGCATGCTGGAGGAACACATAGTCAATTCTACTGTATCCTGCATGGGGATAAGAGTAGAAAGTATAGTCCCGTACGTTCGGGTGGAAAAGTCTCCATACATCACAGAGCTGCATATCGTGTAGGAGCCTTCGAATTCTGTTCAATTTGTGTGACGAGACCGACGAGCGACCCATTGAGGTGTCTGTACCTGGCTGTAAAGCTGAATTAAAATCCCCGCATAGGATTGTTTTCCTCCGAGCGAACTCATTCAATTCGTCTAGCACCCTATGTAGGAAAGTGGGTTGGCCCTGGTTCGGGGAGTAAATGGTGGCAAGGGAGTAGGAGGATCCTCCAATGTCGCAATTAATAAAGAGGTATCGGGCGTCCATGTCGCGCTTAACTTCTGAGACTGTAACTGGGAGGTCTTTGTGGAAAAATATGGCTACACCCTTGGTTTTGTGGGTCGGGTTACTACTGCAATACCAGTGTGGGAAGTATCTATTTTTGAAAGAACTGAGATGCCCCTCTAGGAGATGGGTCTCCTGCACACACAATATACTGGTCTTCTGCTTATGCATAGCATAGAGAATTTGTGATCGCTTCTCTGGCACATTAAACCCTTTGATATTAAGGGAAGCTATTTTGAAAGTCGCCATACTATGAGTGAGGGCCAATCAGTCAACACTGCAATCGCAGAAGCGATTCACGATCCGCCCCGCCCGAACAGTATCCAAAGAATTGAACCTTTAAACTATCCAATGTAAGAAAACCTATAATTAAGGCCTGAGCGCCAATGCACAGGCCAGCAAGAAAAACTACACTTTGCAGAATCAACCTCTGCTAATGACAGATACACAGTATCCGTCAAGCACCTAATGGGGGGAGGAGGACAAGTCACCCTAGTAGTCCTAGGTAGAATAGAATAAGATAACCTAGGTGGGAATAGGTCTGTCGTGGGGCCTATGGAAAAACAAGTACCTTTTTATCATAAACAATGGGTCAGAGAATGACATAGTGAATACAGTAGCCAATAGTTGTCCCGGTGGACACACACATCGTATTTGTAACATTACATTCCACCTCGCTCCTACAGCGATATCCGGCTTTGGAGCCTCATTGTGTGTTGTGTGTCCCATGACGAGGAGGACCCCCCATTACTTTCTCTATTCTCGAGACCACCCTCTGGGATCTCAGTAGACGCTGCTCCTTTGGGGGCTCCTGTGTGCCCTGCCGCTTCTGGTAGAGTTCAGGTTGGGTAGGTGGCAGCAGCTGCGGAGCATTAGACGCAGCCGAGTCCCAGTCCGGAATTGCAACCCTGGGAAGTTTCAGCGCTGTAAGAAACACCGGTAAGTCTGCCGGTGTTCTAAATGTCACCGTGCCCTCCTCCGTCCTGACATGCAGCGCGAAGGGATAGCCCCAACGGTATGCTATCCGCCTATGCTGCAGCAGGGCCAGTAAGGGCTTTAGTGCAGCACGGAGCCGAAGGGTACGTCTCGACAAGTCTGGGAACAAAGCTAATCTAACCCCCTCAAATAAAATGGTGGGGGCCAATCTCGCTTTCTTCATTATGTCCTCTTTTGTGGTATAATAATGAAGTCGGTATATATTACGTCCCTTGGTTTGGTGAGATCCTGACTCATAGGGCGGAGGGCTCTATGGGCCCTATCTATTTCGACAGGAGAGTCGTGAGCTTTTCCCATGAGCATATTGAATAGCTTTCGCAAATACAGGAGTAGATCCTGTGGTTTGACCGACTCGGGGAGGCCTCTAATTCTAATTCTAACAGTGTTCCTCCTATTTCTATTCTCCAAGTCGTCAAACTGGTCGACTAAGTGTTGATGAAGCGATTGTTGCGACTGGAGTGCCGTTTGCAGATCTAGGATAGATTTTTGGACTGAAGAATGCGTGGATTCCAAAGAA
Source organism: Phyllomedusa bahiana (assembly GCA_025379985.1). Lineage (NCBI taxonomy): Eukaryota > Metazoa > Chordata > Amphibia > Anura > Hylidae > Phyllomedusa > Phyllomedusa bahiana. The sequence continues at coordinate 185,395 of JAODAL010001428.1, forward strand.
TCCGCTCTAGCCTGAAGTGCTGCCACATCGCTTTTGACCTCTCCCAGCTCTTTCTGCCCTGAGTGTTTGATATCAGCTGCCATGGCTGCCATGTCATTTTTGGTCGGTAAAAGCATTAAGAGCGCCTGGAGCTCTGGATTGCCTTTAATGATCCCCAATGCTTGGTTTTTCGTGATGTCAGGGGTATAATCAGACGGGTTTCTTGGGACTGAGCAAATATGAGAGTCCTCCGGCAAGGAGTCCTGGGTCATTGTTAAGACATTGATGTTAGGCCCACCAGGCAACCTCCGTGGGCTGTCTGGAGGGGACACATAAGTAGCCCATGGCATTTGTGTTCCGTCCCTACTAAATGGGCCTTTAAGGGGATCTGGTACAGTCTCTTGAGAGCATGCCCCTGAGCCATCTGAACAGGGATGGAAACACAATGATCCTTTTCTGTGTGTGCTGGGTGACATTAATGACAATGTCCTCAATCGCTCCTCTACACAATGGCCAGAGTTGGCCCCCAGCCCCTTCACCTTTGCCTCACTGCCACTCGGGCCATGTGGCTCCTTGGGGAGCCTCTGCCTACAGTCCTTGTCCTCATCTGGACGTCTGTCCCCCCTGTGCCCCTTCAGCTGAATCGAGGGTAGAGAGAGTCCCTGTGCTGGCTCCAGTTCAACTGGCTCCGGCACCCCTCCATCCCACTGCACATGGACACAGTCCTGGTCTCCCCGGGCCCCAATCAGCCTCTGTACCTTATGGCTGGTGTGTGATCCGGTCTCCTCCTCTCTCGGCGGCGTTGGTAGTTGGTGGCGCCTCTGAGATGTCACCGGGCTTCCCGCTGTAGGTGAAGGGCAAAGGGCATCCCGGACATATGGCTCCGCGGGCTCCCCTCCGGTGTTATGTCTCCCTGCTTCCCTCTCACCATGGCGGTCCCGAGAGGTCAGCTGGGCACCTGTGTTCTGCGCCGACTGGCTCCTTGGTGATCGGACCTCCGGAGATGGCGGCCGATCGCTCCGCTGCCCGTCCGCTCGGTCTCGGTGTTCATCTGCCATCACTCCGACCCTCTCCGGCGCGACACCGAGGTGTGGCGGACGCTGTATCTCTGAGGCAGGGGGTCCTCTCCGAGCCCGGATCTTTGAAAGTGGCGCCAACTCCTCCGTCTCGCCTCCCGAGTCTCCACAGCTCGAGTCCTCTCCTCCCCGGGAAGATGGCGCCCGTGCCTCGTTGTGGGGCTCCCCAGGAGCATTCACGTCCTCCGCAGGTAAGTTGTAGGGGTCCCGTGGGCAATGGGAGCCCCCCGTCGGCGAGGCTCGCCAGCCAAGGAACGCCGGTGTCACCTGCAGGCTCTCTGCTGCTGCTCCGTTGTCCGCCATTATAGAGCCGCATTCCCGCTCAGGAAGGGAAAATGGCGCCTGCTCTGAAGTGCCCGCCAGGGGATCCCGGGCTTTGCTCCTCTGATTCAGGGGCTCAATGACGTTTTTGCATCGTCCACCGGGTGCAGGGGTTCCAGGGGCAATCCTGGGCCCCTTTTTGGCTCTCTTAGGTGGCATTTTTATGCTTTAGTCACTCTCTGAATAGTAGGCCCGCACGGAGCTCCTACTGTGTGCGTCCTCCTGCCTGCATGTCAGGCCACGCCCCCATTACGAATTGTTTTACCAACTCTCCCTTCTTCAATATAACAAGAATGCAGCAACCAGGGTCCTTTTTCTGTCCAACTACTACACCGATGCCTCTACCCTGTATAGGTCACTTTACTGGTTGCCCATTCACTATTGAATACAATTTAAACATATCACTCTCACCCACAAACTATCTGCTGTGCAGCATCTCCCTGTACCTCCTCCCTCATCGCTGTCTATCACCCCACTCTGGTTCTGGTTGTACAAACGATTTAAAGGGGTATTGCCACAATCTCATCTCATACCTCCTGCATCCAGCTCTGCAGCTCTGTGTGCTCAGAAGGAGGCATGTGTGATTTGTTTGAATTGCATATCATGTGACCCAGCAGTAGTCAAAGAAAGGTCGGTTTATATAAAGCATTGTGAGTAGCTGAGAGGTAACGTTTTTGCCTCCAGGCACAAGGGTCCTAGGTTCAAATCCCTGCAGGAACCAAACCTGTGGATTTTTTTCTCTTTATCAATGCACAGACCTCATTGAGGTTTCTTTTTTATTTATTTGCACTGTTTGACTAATTACTAAGGAGTACAGAGGACGGGGGTACAATGACAGCACCTGGGGTTTGAACACTCAGTAGCTGCCTGAGAGGAGAGGTGATGTCTGAGCATGTGCAACCAGGACTGAGGAGCTCTCAGCCCTGGTCGTATCCCCTGGAGACAAGCTGTAAACTATGGATCACTAAAGGATCAGCTAAAACAAAAACGGTGCAGAATTTTGAATAGTAATGAATGGTGAAAATGTTTGTTATTTCATTTGCAAGCTTCCCACGTCAATTTTACTTCATGGCAAAACCCCTTTAAGACTAACATCCTTCTTAATCCAAATATCCATGTCCTGTCTCCAAAACTTTGCTCGCGCTGCACCATTGCTATGATGTGCTACTCCAGACAGTCAAATTAGTTTTGCAACATCCACAGTTTCGAGCATAGGCTAAAAATATATTACTTAATCAGACTCTTCTCTGGTTAGCACTCGCTTCTACATTATCCTCTGAACTTATTGTCTGCATTTAACAGCATACATCACACTCCATGCACTTTATATCTGTATGTATCGTCAGATTTATGCAGTTTTATCTTTTCTACTTTGCCTTTCTTAGAAATGGCTACACCATTGTACAAAGTAAACACATTTTCCTCTTGTTTTACCCCTACTTATTTATACAGTAGATTGTAAGTTCGTGTGAGGCGTCCTTCACTCCTATTGTTTTTTGAATTCTTAAATAACTTGTAGTGTTGTTGGTTCGGATTTGCCAAGTAAACCGTAACCCTATATTTATATTAGATTTAAAGTTGCTTAAAAGAGTTGTCTTGCTACAAAAATTAGCTTTCAACATTTAGGGAACACTAAATGAAGACGTTTTCCAAATAGATTGCTTTGTTCATCTTTTTTTGTTAAGGAACTACAAGTGATTTTATCACCTTCTGAGCTCTATCTGGTTTCCCAAGTGACCGACCTGTGTACTCCTTGTTCCCTGCTGTTTGTTCTATCTGATAGCAGGGAGTGAAGTCAACACACAGGTCTCAGTCAGCATTGAGAGCTTGTGTGTTATCTGATCTTTCAGACTAAAGACTAATTACTCTACTTTTTACACTAGCTCAGAAGCTTCTCCTGTCCTGGTAGAAGGTAATTTAGCTAATCTAGACTAGTAAACATAATAAACAGAGAAGTCTGAATACACGGAGCTCATATGCTAATTACAGACCACTTGACCAGGAAGTGACAGAGCAAAGCAGTATTATTTAATTCATGCATCCTATGAAATTATGAGATGAGACCACCCCTTTAAGGGCTTTTAGAGCTTAGGGTTAGAGTTATACTAATGGTTATAGTTAAAGAAAATAATTGGGCACTGGGATGTCCTGAAGCCAATTTTTTTTTTTACCAATTCAGTCAAATCTGAATATCAGGCCTTGATTCGAGCAACAGTTTTAATTTGTTACTCTATAATGTTTCTGTTTTGTTCCTACGTATATCCTCTGAACATGCCGCGTTTACACGACAAAGACCAAATACCAGTTGGGAAATTCCAACCGGTATTTGGCCTGTTCTTGGCACGCAGAGGGACAGCTTTCCTTTGCGGTTTGCGGATACAAGCCGTCCCCATTTGCACCCACATGTTCATGTTCTGCCCGAAAACTGGCAGAAGAATGAACATGTTCTAAGTTTGTTGGACCGCGGCAGTCTAAAAAACCATCCGGCGGAAAATCCGTGCAGCGGGGATTGCTGCACGAGTTTTCCATTAAAGTCCATGTAAAAGGTTGACGGCCGGTTTACAGACGGCTTTCAAATCCGAAAACCGTCTGTAAATCCAGCTGAAGACCTGTGCCGTGGGGACATGCCCTAACGGTGTGTTCACACGGCTGATTTTGACGCTGTTTTTAAAGCAGTTGTTGGAACATTTCCACTCCCAAAACGTCTCCAAAATGCCCCCAGTTCATTTTCATTGATTCCTATGTAAAACAGAATTGTAGTTCACACATGACGAGGTTTTTACGCACTTCTTTGGAAGCTGTTTTGGACTCTTAAAAAGAATTCTTGTAGCGTTTTTATGCACGTTTCTCCACACGTTTTTGGGCACAGTTTTTGACCTTGCTTTTAATTTGTATGGGTGAAAACAGTGTTGAAAACCTCGTCCAAAAATGAGTCAAAAAACGCGCCAAAAAAACACATCTAAAACCTCTTCTGAAGAAGCAAGTATCACGTGAGGTTTTGTTGCTATGTTGGAAGCGGAAACACTCCGAAAACATCTTCAAAATCAGCCATGTGAACATACCCTTGAATGTTGCTGAATATGTTGGAACAACATTACTATAAATGTAATGTGTCTTTATGGCTTTACTACTTAGGGCCACATGTCTGAACCTGTTTAGGTCTAAAACTCACTTTTTTGCCCATAGATTACTTTGGGCAAAAGAGTGAGTTTTAGGCACAGTTCACACGGCTTACTGCCGATGTAATTGCGGGACGGATTTCGCCCCTCAATTATGCCGGCTGCCGTGCAGCAGGGGCGGGGGAAATGGAGAGGCGGCAGCTCGCCGGCCCCATAGACAGTCATTATTCACGGCACCTACACGCCGTAATTAATTGACATGTCACTTTCTCCCCGCTCGACCGATTCGCTGAGCGGTGAGAGGAGACGTAATCCACAGTTCTCTATGAGAACTGTGGATTACCGTAATGACAGGGACGGATTTCAGCCGTACTGCAGCGCAAATACGGCGTGCAGTACAGCTGAAATCAGTGCCCAAATCAGCCGCGTGAACGAGCCCTTAGACCTAAACAGTTTCATACATGTGGCCCTTAGTGTCATTTTGTACATCTTTTTCCTAGCATTTTGACAAGTCTTATAGAAACATCTATGGGGAAAAACTCCTAGCATGCTGTGCTAATGATCCCAAAATAATGCAAACTGAAAGTAGTATATTTACATACAAAGTAACACGAATACAAAAAGTTAAAAACGCAGCTAAAATTACCAAACACAATTAAAACCATGTGAAAAAAACTGTATATTGATTTTATTTTTATTTTTTTAGGAAAAAATGCTGTGTGATATCAGGCTAAAAGAAAAAAGTACAAAAATTAGTCAAAGAGACTAAAAGTTTAATAACCTAGCTATGAGAGGATTAGGGACAAGGGTCAAGCAGATGTTGTGGAAACAGCTGGCTTTGGGTCTTGTTGAAGTCACTATGACGTTTCTTATTAGACTCTCTATTTCCCACAAGCATGGTTGCTGTAATGCATCAAATCATATAGAGACTGTAATCTGCATTACTGAAAATCTTACTAAAAATATGCAGCCGAGCTATACACCATAATCTGGTGAATGCATTTCTGGTCTGCAGTGTACGTGTCTGATACATGGTGACTGATGTCTATTCCACTGCAGGTTTCGGTTATATATTTATTACCCAATACTCATTCTGCACCGACATCTTTCACAGAGGGATCACATCAAGATCTAGGTCTGTAGCAGAGCTGACTTAATTTGCCACAACACATTGTGCTATCACGAGTTATCTCATGAATCATTTACCATCAAAATCTGCAATGAGAGGAGAAATAGTCTTTTCTCAGTGTGAAACCAATCACTTTTTTCCTGTGCAGTTTAAGACACTAACCCCTTAAAGGTGTATGACTGATATATCCATTATAAGTGGGTGCTGGCGTCATGATGGATATAGCTATCATAATAACCCGCTGAATACTGCCCGGTCTACTCAGGAGATCATGGCAGGAGCTCAGCGGTAGTACACAGACAGGCCCCTACCACAACTACTAGGATCGGAGAACCAAACAGGGTGGGCCCAAGGTATGAAGCTATGAAATTCAGAGGGCAGAGCGTGTAAAACTGTTTTGTTCAGGGGGGCACAGTGTTGGAACTATTATATTCAGGAGACACAGTGTGTGGAGCTATTATATTCAGGGGGCACAGTGTGTGGAGCTATTATATTCAGGGGGCACAGTGTGTGAAACTTTTATATTCAGGGGGCACAGTGTTTGAAACTATTATATTCAGGGGGCACAGTGTGAGACTCCATTATATTCAGGGGGTACAGTGTGGGACTCCATTATATTCAGGGGGCACAGTGTGTGAATCTTTTTTATTCAGGGGGCACAGTGTGTGAAACAGTTATATTCAGGGGGCACAGTGTGTGAAACTGTTATATTCAGGGGGCACAGTGTGTGAAACTCTTATATTCAGGGGGCACAGTGTGTGAAACTATTATATTCAGGGGGCACAGTGTGTGAAACTGTTATATTCAGGAGGCACAGTGCATTAAACTGTTATATTCAGGGGGCACAGTGTGTAAAACTGTTATATTCAGGGGGCATAGTGCATTAAACTGTTATATTCAGATGCCACAGTGTTGTAAAAACTGTTAATATTAGATGCCACATTTGTGTAAAACACTGTTAAATATTCAGGGGCACAGTGTGTGAAACTGTTATATTCAGGGGCACAGTGTGTGAAACTTTATATTCAGAGGGCACAGTGTGTGAAACTGTTATATTCAGGGGGAACAGTGCGTGAAACTATTATATTCAGGGGGCACAGTGTGTGAAACTATTATATTCAGGGGGCACAGTGTGTGAAACTATTATATTCAGGGGGCACAGTGTATGAAACTATAAATTCAGGGGGCACAGTGGTGGCAACTATATATATTCGGGGGCACATGATGTGAAAAACAGTTATATTCAGGGGGCACAGTAGTGTTACAATTTATATTATCTGGGTAACAGTGTGTGAAACTATTATTCAGTGGGCACAGAGTTGAAACTATTATATCAGGGGGCACAGTGTGTGAAACTATTATTTTCAGGGGGAAACAGTGGGTGAAACTATTATATTAAATTTTGAACAGCCTGGTTTATTAGACGGCTTAAAAACAGAAAACGTCTGTAAATCGTGCTGAATACCTGACCGTGGGGCAAACGTGTGGAGCTATAATATTCAGAGGGCACAGTGTGTGGAGCTATAATATTCAGAGGTCACAGTGTGTGAAACTGTTATAGTCAGGGGGCATAGTGTGAGGAGCGTGCATGGCTGTCAATGGCGTTGGGGTTGTGGCAGTGTGTGTAGAAGATTTGCAGTGTGTGTAGAAGATTTGCAGATTCGTCCTGTGATACTCTGCTAGGAATGAACCGATACCTAACAGCTATACGAACGAGCAAAAGGTAACAATGTTTTAAACTTTTGACTTTTAGCCTCCATATCTCACCCTTCACTACAGATTTGAACATGAGACTGCCATCATTTTATAGACAACCATCTTACCTATCTCATACATAACTTTGACCTACAACTATTTAGCATCTACTTAGTTCAGCAGAATCTTGTCATGTAACTGCATTGTTACTGTTTTGCACCCGGTGGTGGTACAATCTTTTACTTCTTGTATACTGCAAATTACATTCTGTTTTCACATCCCCTAATAGATCAGTGTGTTATTAGGTTGATGACCAAGCAAAAGGTCACTAGTTTAAATCGAGAAGCAGCCATGAAGAAGATTTCCCGAGAAAAGAGAAGCAGCCTCATCCAGCTCATTGAGAGCGTCTCTCGGCCAAGAAAAGTGCCAAACGGCATCAGGTGAGGCCCTGACAGCTGGAAGACTATGAAATGAAGTCCATCCATCCATTCCAAAGCCAAGAGGTGATGTCCAGGAAAAAAATCAGAGTCAACAAGTCGCTCATCACAAAGTCTGTCAGTTCTGGTGCGACAAACTTGGCATTGGTAGTGGCTCTTTTCCTTCTTAAAGGGAAACTGTCGCCAATTTTTTTTTTATTTTAAACTTATTAAACCCAAGCCCTGATCCATATTCTTTTCCTCTCAGTCGTTTTTATTTCCTGATTGTAGATTTCTCTATTCGCCGTCCCAATAGGGTTGTGGGGAAGACATTCTTGCTTGCACTGCTTTAACAGCATCAGAGAGATACTTTACAGCAGCTTCATGCACATAGGATTCTTAAGACAGTTTTTTGTTTCCCCTAGACTTGTATAGGAGAGTTTCACTGTGAAGGGAGGGGGAGAGGGGAGCTGTGACATCTCCTCCCTTTTGATTTTGGATTCTGTGTTATCTGTACACAATGGTGTTCTCCTTTCATGGGTTTACCCTGCTTTTACTAAAAATGAGCAAAACTGCTGAAAAGCTTTCTAAACAGAACAGGAAGTGTCAGACTATTATTAGGCCTAGTGGCCAAAGTGAAAACTGCAGGACTTAAGAATTATTAAAAAAATACTGAAAGTGATATGGAAAATTTAAAAAAACATAACCGAAAATTCCTAAAAACTGTGTTTAATATTAAAAATGTGAGTTAAACAATCAGTCATTTTTTTATGACACATTCCCTTTAATAGTGAGATCACAGATGTCTATAAAAGCACTGTGTGACACACATAACACAAGTCTGGAATGGTGGGCCAAAACCAAGTAAGGAAGCCTCAACATCAATATTTTCATAAAAAAACGTTGGCTTGAGTTTGTAAAAAAGTATGAAAAGTGGACAGTAGAAGATTGGAAACAGGTGATTTGGAGCGATGAAATGAAAGTCCCATAGACCCGGGCTCTGATGGGGAGCAATGGGTCTGAAGAATCAAGGGAAAAGTAGCTAATGGATCGAGACATGAATGAAAGTTTTTTTCTATTTTTTTTTTCTGTCAATTACTTTGAATGGGGGGGGTGGGGGGGGTGGGGGGGACGCCTGATGATGTTGGGTTTGGTTTCATAGCCCCAGGTAGTTGGATACTTGACGCAGATCGATTGGTGGTCTCAATGCTGAGCTATATGTGAGTACCTACAAGACGAGTTTACTTCTACACTCGAGTACTATGGGTATGAAAAGAACGACATAGTGTTCCAGTAGAAAAACAACCCAAAGCATACATCGAGATTAATGAAGAAATGCTTCAATGACAATTAAGTTGAGTTGCTGGATTGGCCCACACAGTCCCCAGACTTCAACCCAATCAAACACTTGTGGGTAGAGTGGAAGAAAAAGTTGTATTCGTACCCAAGTGAGTCTACCAGGTTGCACCAAGGCTACCAGGAACGTGTAGAAGAGACTCAGATTTTGGTCAAGAAATGCTTGAATCTGAGCCAGAGCCCAGAAGGATTCACGACGTGTTAAAAGCCAAAAGGTGGATTTACCAAATACTAACAAAATAATACAATTAAAATTTAGATTATTAGGAACATAACAGTAAAAATTCAGTTTACATGACCATAATCTGCATAATTAAGTATATGCTAAATAGTTGCAAATCAAATTTATGTATGAGACAGCCATGATGAATGTCTATATAATGTTGTTAGTCAAAGCTTTAGTAGATGTAGACATGGAACCTGAAAATCAAAAGTTCAAAGCATTGTTACCCTTTTGCTCATCAGTGTATGTGTATATTCCCAGCACAGCCTTTGACCACAGGATGAAAAACCAACATTTTATTGTGCACATATAACATAAAAACCCTACACATATTAGCCATACTTTCCAACCCTCACATGTCTTCCAGTAGACTCACGAAAACTGGGATTGAAAGGGATGGGTTTTATGCAAACCCCACCCCAAAAATGGCCATTTCCAGATGGAACACGGGCATTCCTAAATGAAAGGGTGAAGCTTTAATCTCCCAGAATTGTCAAGAATGTAATTAGGTGTACACATAACTGTAATAACCTCAATAGCTGATTTTACAGGTTATTTAGTGTGATGCATAAATGATATGAAAAATAAACCAAAAAATGTTGATTTTTTTTTATTCCCGACATAAAATTATTGAATACATTATGCAGTCATTTATATGTACCCTCAAACTATGCCAAAAAATATTTTTTTTCCTGCATGAAACAATAATACACCTTTGTCACTCAAAAATAAAAAAATTATGACTGCTGAGACACAGAGAGGCAAAAATGGAAACGTTTAACTGGTCCTATCAAGAGCCTTGTCATTAAAAAGTGGGTTTATTGCATGAATGTAAATGTTGACGTGGGATCCTCCAAAATGGGTTATTTTAGATCACTTTTTCAAAGTGTATAAATGTTAATACCAAAAGATTGCAGATCTGAGAGAGCTACAGCCTTCCTTTACATGCCCTTGGTTACTTCAAAGAGTCTATTAATACGGCCTGACCAAGACAGCTGCTGGAGTGGCTTGCGCAGAGAGAGCTTATCTTATCTGATGAGACTGAGCTGCAGAAGTTTTTAACCCCTTCAGGACCCGGGGTTTTTTTTTGTGACACGTTTAGAATTTTTCCCTCCTCTCCGCCTTACTGAAAGCCAATAACTTTTTTATTTTTTCCACCTACATAGACACATGAGGGCTTTTTCTTTTGCGAACAAGATGTACTTTCTAATGGTGTTTATTCACTTACTATAGTATTATACCTGGAAACCGCAAAAAAATTCCAAGTGGGGAAATGTGAAAAAAAACTTATTTTCGCCATTTTTTCTGGGTGAATTTGCTTTGTATGGTGATCAATCTTCGTAAATTATAATGTGTAATATCGTATTCTACAGGTTTTACGCATCGGCAATACCAAACATTGTGATGGTTTCCATTATGTTTTGGTACAGTAAAAAAAATCCAACTTTTTGGCAACTTTTTTGAATCATTTTTAATCCATTTTTTGAGTGACGTAAAATTACCAAAACACGCAATTTTGGCGTTTGGAATTTTTTCTCATCTACGGTCTTCAAGCGTAATCGGGATAAATGATGTTATATTTTTATAGATCGGGGGAAACTTTTCAGACGCCGCGATACCAAATATGTTGTAACTTTTTTATTAATTTAATGATTTTATTTGTAAAATGGGGAAAAGGTGGGGTGGATTTGAACTTTTAATACTTTTTTTTTTTTGAGTACTTTAAAAACTTTATTTGAATTTTTTTTTACTGTAACAGTTTAGTCCCCCTAATGTTGCTTGACCAACTAGGGGGCGCGATTGTTAATACAACCTAATGCATTGCATAGGCAATTCATAAGGGTATATAAAGATGGCGGTTTCCCTAACACTTTCTGTTTTGCGGACGGAAGGGGGCCAAACCTGTCAAGGTAATGACGGGAGCCTTCACAAGGCTCCCCACCACAAATGCCCGTTGATCGGGATCGGCGAGCAGCATAGCTGCGCTGATGCCCGATCACCGCACCGATCGGCGTTTAATTTCAGACGCCCGTGGCCATTCTTTTGCCGCGGTGGTCAGTGATGGGTAAAACAGCGGCCAGCCGGCGTGAGCAACCCGCCGCGTCCGCTGTTACAGCCGGGTGTTAGCGGCGATAAGGCCGCTAACACCCGGCCGCTGTGCGGGGGGGTCGCTGGCGCGATCCCTCTGCCAAAGCCCTTGAGCGTCCCTGGGACATACTCATGAACGCACATGGGTCCTGTGAAGGGGTTAAGGCACCGGGGGTATGTGTGGGGTTTGTTGGGGGGGGGGGGGGGGTGTTTTAGCAATATGTTTTCCTTTGTATAAAGAATTAACTAGTTCTAGTGTTATTCAATACACTTCTGTTATCTGGAGATACAGAGAACATGAAGAAGCTTTGAAGACTGCTGTGTTAGAATAGTTGTTCTCTTTTGTATAAGAATCCACAAGTTATAGTTTGGCTTTATTTCAGTTAACATGTCACAGTGAGCAGCAGCTTATGCAGCTCGTTCTCAGGCAGTGTGCGTGTCTCTCCTCTCTACTTTCACTCCGTGATTTGTTTTACATTACATTAGGCATCTAAGCAGATAAGGTTCCTGACAGTGCAGTCTATCGGCTGTGTCTTGCGTATTTAGAATCCACTGTTTGTACCTTTTTATTATTCACTTAAGCTTTGAGACCCCCCTTGGATTCCTCACTCCTCATCATCCCCATCCCCCCCTTCCTCTGCAGCTTCATGACTCAGCGTGATTTGTTGACATTCTGCCTGTACTAAGGAGAGACCTACCTAAATGGTCTCTTGGTAAATCCCCTTTAAGATTAAAGCTTGATTCTGATACTGTAGTTTTATTCAAAACCTTCATATTTAGAGAATGTGGCAGAAAACTTGGAGATTTGTGGCTGACACACAGTTTTCTTGCTTTCAACCAGTGCAGAAAATAGATTGAATGTCTATGGTACCAAGTGCGCACTTATACTGTAGTTCTATAAGTGTAGGTTAGTGAAGGAGTGTAATGTAAAGTGTGGGTAGATACGTATGCATGCTTTGTGCATTATTTATCTTTTTCTTATTCCATTTCTATATTTCTTTATTTTGGGATGGACATATAAATTGACCCTCATTTGTACAGTATGTTAATAACTACAATTTAGTCTTCATTTCACCCATATGCAGGAACTTGTGTATGCTTTTTGGCTTTCACTTTACCTGTGGTATTTAATTTTATTTGGACATAGTGTCATTGTATTATTCACTGTATATATATACATACACATGTACATACACATATACATGAATACACCAAAACATTTTTTTGTGTGGAGGATTACCACTGTCTGTCATTGATATTAAATTACATATGTTGCTCAGCACACATGAAAATTCTTTCATATGTGCTGGGTATAATGGATATTTCTATCCCACTAAATCCTTAGCAAATATACACCTGCACGAAAATTTTATTAACCCTTTAATGACCCTGGACGTATGAGTATGTCCCAGGGTCACTAAGGGGCTTTGCAGGGGGATCTCTCCGTGATCCCACCATCAGCCGCCGGATGTTAGCGGCTAACTGCAGTTACAGCGCTTGGGGGAGGGGGCGGCGCCGCCTGCACACAGTCTTTAACCCCTTAGACGCCGCGGCAAAGATGGCCGCAATGTCTAAATGAATGAAAAACGGTGCCGTTCTTCACTCCGATTGGGACATCAGCAGTGAGATCGCTGAGTCCCAATCGGCTAACATGGTAGCGGGAAGCCTTGTGCAGGCCTCAGTCACTGCCATGTTTTGAATTTCCCCACTTCCGGCCCCATCTTGGTACACCCTGATGCATTGTCTATTCAATGCATTAGGCTGTATTAATGATCGTGTCCCCTAGGGGGACTCAATGTTAAAGAAAAAAAAATAAAAAACGTATTAAAGTGTAAAAAAAAAAAAGTATTAAAAGTTCAAATCACCCCCCTTTCGCCATTTTACAAATAAAAAAAATAAAAAAAAATAAAAAGGTTACACATATTTGGTATCGCCACATTCAAAAAAGTCTGATCTATGAAAATATAACATCATTTATCCCATACGCTGAACACCGTAGAAGAAAAAAATTCCATACGCCAAAATTGGTCATTTCACATCCCATAAAAATTGGAATAAAAGTGATCAAAAAGTCGCATGTATTCCAAACGGCTAGCAATAAAGTGCACTTCAGCCCACAAAAAAATGCCGCCTCACTGACGTCCGTAGGTGTTAGTTCCCCAGTATATACTACAGTACAGTGAATAACACCATTAGAAAGTACATCTTGTCCCGCAAAATAAAAGCCCCAATAGGTCTATGTAGGTGGAAAAATAAAAAAAGTTATGGCTCCGGGAAGGCGAGGAGAGAAAAATTAACGTGTCAACAAAAAAAAAAACAAGGTCCTTAAGAGGTTAATATCATTGATATTATATCACCAGAAATGGTTATTACATGGTTTTAATTGTTTTTAAGGGCTGGAGTTGTTTTTGTCTTTTGATATTTAATACAAAATTCTTCCTATTTGATGTGCAGCATCAATTTTGCACGCACCTTTTTTGTGTTTGTACTTGAAGTGTGGCAAACCATGTTAAATTATGGCCTACGGGGGAAAACAAGTTTGAATCATTTTTAAGAAATTACCATTACATATAACAGTATGAAAGAAGTCCTGTGACATCTCCTCCCAAGTCTATTTTAGTAAATACTTGTGTTCCCTGTGAAATAACAATTCTGAAGCATCTTCTCTCATAACTATCTTGTGCTATTCCTCATAGAAATGTATTACTGAATTTGTCAACTGGATGCTACCATTCCAGTCTTTAACCCCTTACCGACATTTGTCGTACTCATACGGCAATGTCGGGTAGGGGTTCCCCGCAAATTGCCGAATGAGTACGTCAAGGCATCTAGCTCGCTCACTAGGCGGAGCGCGCAAGATCCGCGGGCATTGGAACCGGGGTCCCGGAGTATATTACCGCTGCATCATGCTCAATCCCCCACGGCCGGAGTGAGGCTCCACGCCCGCGGGGATTAAGCCCCCGATGTCGCGACATCGTGGTCGCTGACATCGAGCGGCTTGCGGGCGGCAGGAGTGAGCTCCTGCTGCCCGCCGATCTGGCGCAGTAATGGCGCTGAGCGCTCGCTTACTGAGTCTCCTACCATGCAGCCCTGATGCTGAATGACAAGTCATCCTGGTTGTCTGGTGACGTTACGATGCACCACAATGCATTGTGGGCAGCGTGACAGAACAGTTGCCATGGAGACCAAGCATAACATGCTATAAACTGTATGGCTGATCTCCTTATTGCATGGAACGATCTGGAACGATCGTTCATGCAATTCCCCCCTGGAGGAAAAGTGTAAAAAGTGTGAAAAATGTAAAAAAAAAGTGTAAAAAAGAAAAACACAAACAAAAAATAAAAAAAAAAAAAACACTTACAAACCGCCCTTTTCCCCCTTTCCCCTTTACAAACGCCAATCGCCCCAAAAAAGATCAAAAATAAATTAAAGTACCCATATTTGTAAATTGCCGCCGCTGTGTCGTAGCGACCCTTCCCTATATATCTGTCATGTTAATTAACCGTACGGTGAACGCCGTAAAAAACCCCATAAAAAACAAAAAACAGTCACAGAATTGCGATTTTTGTACATCCTGCACATGCACAATAAAATGGAATGAAAAAGCGATTAAAAAACCTAATATAAACGCCAAAGATTTGTACAAGTTAAAACGTCGAGTCCATCCCGCAAAAAAAAGGTCCCTTACACGCTCTGTATACTGAAAATTAAAAAGTTCTGGCTATTATGAAGATAGCATGCATAAAATCATGGTTTATCAACACAATAAAAACAACTTTTTTTTTTTTTTCAAAAAATTGGCTTTCAAATGAAAACAACTACATAAATTGGGGTATCACCGTAACGTCCTCAACCCACAGTAAAACTAACTTGTCACGGATACTTACTGCACGGTGAACGCTATAAAAATAAAAATAAAAACACTGCTAGGATTGCAGTATTTTTCTTCATCCCCTACGCCTTCCAATAAACCAGATTTAAAAGCGACATAAAGGTCCTTGTCCCCCTCAAAAAATGTTACCAGATAAAAACGTCAACTATCATCCCTGCAAAAAAAAAAAGGTCCCTATACAGTCTCCATAAACGAAATAAAAATAGGTTAATGGCTCTCAAGACTGCGGTGATGCAAAAACGGTTTTTCCCTTTTCAAATAAGTGTTTTTTATTGTGTAAAAGCAGTAAAACCGTAAAAAAATATACACATATGTGGTGTATCGCAGTAAATCGATCTACCTGCTGAGGAAAAAACTAGCATGTCAATAAAACCGCACATTTGACCGCTAGTAAAAAATAAAAATAAAAAACACTACCAGATGCCTGTATTTTGTAAAAATGCCGCACTAAAAACCTTAATAAAAAGTGACAAAGCATCAACAATGCCCCACCGCAATGGAATCAATAAAAAACATCAACTCATCTCGTAAAAAACAAGCCTACAAGCAGCTCCATATGCAAAAAATGAAATGAAATCTATGGCTGTCAGAATAGGACAACATAAAAAATCGCAACTATTTAAAAAACTCGACCTCGCTTCTATTGTGTAAAAGTTAATAAAACATAAAAAACTATATAAAATTTATATCATTGTAATTGTACCGACCCCATAGTAAAGTTATACCCGTAATTGTATCCCGTAAGGCTATACGAAAAAAATGAAGCCCAAAAACAATGGGCGAACTGCCGTTTTCTCCCCTCCATTGTTCCATGCCCAATGCTCAAAAAAAAAACTACCAACACCAATTCGCCCAAAATGCAAAAATACACCCTAGATGAGATCCCGGATGGTTTTGAACCAAAAATGGGCAACTTCTGGAAGGTTTCACCTGTCCTAGTACTTTTTGTGGCCCCCCCCCCCCCTTTTTTTTTGGGGGGGGAAAAAGCGACGATGGCCCACCAATATCTGTGTCGGACAAAAGCAAATAGTCGCTCCCTCCCTTTGTACCCCCCCTGCCATGCGCGCCAAACAGCAGTGTACACCCACATGTAAGGTATTTGCCCGAACTTGGAAAAGAAATTGCGTACAACACAATTTTGGGGCTTTTTTTTTCCAAGATTTCCTTGGTAAAAGATTAAACATTTCAGTCTAAAATGCAGATTATTGGAAAAAATATAATTTTTTTTATTTTCCGAGCCAACGCTAAAAAAAATTTGTGAAACGCCTGTTGGGGTCCGATATAGCTCACTACACCTCTGATATATTCCGTAAGGGTGGTATTTCCAATATGGGGTCCCATTTAGGGGAGTATTTATTAAGTATTGGAACCTTAGGTGTCCGCAACCTGAAATGGCCCCTAAATAAAATCGTAATGAAAATGAGCCCCCAGAAGTCCAGATAGGTGCACCTCCTATTCTTGTGCTTGTGGTTGTAGCCAAATAATGCACATGGCCACATATGGGATATCTCTGAAAACAGCAGAATCAGGGTGAAATCCAATATAAATTTGCATATCCCTGATCACATTTACCGAATTCTTGGTCGATAATGTATAAAATTGAAAATTCTGCAAAAACAGTGAAATTTTGAAATTTCACCTTCCACTTTTGCTTTAATTCCTGTTAAGACACCTAATAGTGTTAATAAACTTCCTAAAATTCGGTTTTGAATACTTTAATGGGGTAGTTTCTAGATGAGGCATTTTATGGGTATCTAAACATACTGAGGATCAACAAAGTCACGTTTAGAACTGGACTGTGTCCCTAAAAAAATTTTTTGCAAATTTTCTTAAAACTTGAAAATTACATCAAAATTTATAAGCCCCCAAATGACGTAAAAAAAAAAAGAGACATTTAAAAAATGATGCCAAACTACAGCAGACATAGTGGGTAGGATGCCTAGTTAATAAACTAATTTTGAATGGAAATAACTACTGTCTACATGGCAGAAATTTTTGAAGTTTAAATTGGTAAATTTTCTTTTCAAAATTTTTCATCATAATTTTGATATTTTTCACAAATAAACAATTAATTTTATTGACCAAACTATTTTCTTACTATCTTAAAGCACAAATGTGTCCAACAAGAAAACAATCTCTGAGATCCATGGATTATGTTTTTTTTTTTAAAGTGTCAAAAAGTTAATCTCACATAAAGTGACACATGACAGTATTCAAAAATAGGGCTCTGTCCAGAGAAGGCCAAAACTAGGCTCCGGCGGATTAAAGGGGTTAAAGGGAATGTGTCATTAAAAAATGACTAATTGTTTAAATCCCGTTTTAATGTTAAACACATTTTTTAGGAGTTTTTGATTGTATTTTTTTTACATTTTTTTCATATAACTCAATATTTTTTTAATAATTCTTAAGTCTTGCAGTTTTTCACTTGTTGGGCCACTAGGCCTTGTTTTGGCACTGCTTTAACAGCATCCAGAGAGATGCATTACAGTACTTCATGCACATAGAAGATTTAAGACTGACTCAGTCCCATTTCACTTCTATAGGAGAGTTTTACTAGTCATGCTCTGTGACCTGGGAAGAAATCAGTGAGCAGGGAGGAGGAGAGGGTGAACTGTGACTATCTCCTCTTGTGATTGGTGGATCCTGTGTTATCAATTCACACTGGTGTCTACTTTCAGTTTGAGAGGAGAGGGTGAACTGTGACTATCTCCTCTTGTGATTGGTGAATCCTGTGTTATCAATTCACACTGGTGTCTACTTTCAGTTTGACTCTGCTTGTGTTAATAATGAGCAGACAACTCAGAATCTTTATGTACAGAACAGGAAGTGTCAGACTATTATTAGGCTTTGTGGCCAAAGTGAAAACTGCAGGACTTAAAAATTATTAAAAAATATTGAGAGTGATATGAAAAATTAAAAATAAATAGAACCAAAAATTCTTAAAAAATGTGTTTAACATAAAAACATGAGTTGAACAATAACTCATTTTTGATGACACATTCCCTTTAAAGGAGTGTGTCTCTGTATCCACTGATTCTCAGCACTGATTGGACAATATCAGGCTGTGTAGAGACACCCTCCCCATTGGTAACACCCAGCCGACAGACAAGTAATGAACTTCTAGGAGGAATAACGAAGAAACAGCACAACATAGAGATTTCAGGAAAGATGATTCAGAATTTTTATTTCATAGGGAATACTAGTATTTATAAAAACAGATATAACGAGGACAGACACAGATCCTCATTACATTTACATTATGCAGTAATGTATTGTGTATTTGGAGTTTTGTAATATTTTTCAGTAGATATAGAAATATTTGACCATGATGCACTAAACTGGTAGTCATTCAAGATTCTTTGAACCTCACCCCCGCACCCATGTCTCTCCTTTTCAGCCTTCAAGTTTTATTACATAACAGAAAGAAGATGGATCTTGACTATTAGCAGTGACTACGAAGTCGGATGAAGGTGAACTGGGAATCTTCAAAGCAGAAAAATAACAACATGAAACTCAACACCCTCAAGTTAAATTTCTAGGTGCCTCACTGCAGAAAATAGAACGTCTACAATCAGAATATGAAAAAACATTTCCCTTTAACCCCTTAAGCCCCAGGCCTGAAAAGTAGTTAATGACCAGAACATTTATTTAGTTTTTGCCTCCTTGCGTTTCAACAGTTGTAACTTTTTTATTTTTTCAGTGACGCAGTTGGATAAGGCCTTGTTTTATTCAGGACAAGTTGTACTTTATTGGGGAATATTTTAATTTCACTTATAAGTTATTGCATATTTTTTTTTTTTTATTTTTTTTTTACTTTTTTTTTTTACACTATTCACATTCCACACTTAATAACTTGTTAGATTAATTCTGCAGGTTATTACGGTCGTGTGGATACCTAATATGTGTAGTTTTTTTTGTGTTTAATGTATGCACAATTATTTTTTATTAAATATTTATTTTTATTTTATTTATTTTTTGTATTCAATTTTTCTACACTTTTTATATATATATATATATATATATATATATATATATATATATATATATATATATATATATATATATATATATATATATATATTTTTTTTTTTTAATCCCATGAAGGGAGAACTGTTTTACTTTTTAAAAAAAAAACAACTTAGTAATGTATTAGCATATTCATATATGCTAATACATTATAATCTGTGTCAGTCTGACACAGGCAGTGATTAGGACACCACAAGGTCTGCCCTGGTCACTGGCTTCATACACAGACAGCTCTGGGGCCACTCTAGGTCTCCAGGGCTGACTGTGCAGCCATTCCCCGGGCTCTGTCAGGTCACCGGGTGTTCCGATCACCCGACAGAGCAGGGGAAACCCTTTGATTGCGCTGCGGTAACGCAACGCAGCAATCAAAGGGTTAAAGCACTGGGTTGCGGAGGTTTCCTCCGCTGCCCGGTGCTCACAGGAGATGCTCTGGGATCAGGGCTGTGTAGTACAGCCCCGACACCAGCACAGTTGCTGCGCCTGGGCGCCGCAAACTCCGATGTCTGCAGCGACGCCAAAAGACATTGCTGCAGACGAACGACCCGCACCAGCCGACGCCAAAAGACAGTGCACGATCATTAAGGGGTTATTAAAAATAAAACCACAAAAGAAATGGGACATAAATTACCAAGGAAAACTACAAAGCTACACTTACTGCTCAATGGCTGAAAGATATACTGAGTCCCATCAGCAGGCATCTCTGGCCCAAATGCTGCATGGGAAAGATAGGCAGGTGCCGGATATTAATGAGCCAATGCTCTAAGTACTAATTCACACCAGCATGCAGAAAGCCACAGTATAACACATAGGGAGAAGGCCATAGATAAGGCGATGCACAGGGTAACGCCATTCATACAGAAACACCATGCTGAGTTACAGCCTATAGTGCCCATAATATTCAAATGGGCAGGCTTCCCAGCACTTAGAAGGTGTCCTGCACAAAATACTTGTACCCTAAGCTCCCAAGTGTTTTAGGGCAAAAAAATATAATAACATGCTGGAAAAATATGAGGTATTAGTTGATACGGTAGCTACAGTATGCAAGCTTGCAAGCCCCGGCAAGGTTCCTCATTTCTTGCAAGACCCTACACTATTAAAAATAAAACCACAAAAAAAATAGGACATAAATTACCAAGGAAAACTACAAAGCTACACTTACTGCTCAATGGCTGAAAAGTATACTGAGTCCCATCAGCAGGCATCTCTGGCCCAAATGCTGCATGGGAAAGATAGGCAGGTGCCGGATATTAATGAGCCAATGCTCTAGGTACTAATTCACACCAATATATTTTTTTGACCTAAAACACTTGGGAGATAAGGGTACAAGTATATTGTGAAGGACACCTTCTAAGTGCTGGGAAGCCTGCCCATTTGAATATTATGGGCGCTATAGGCTTTAACTCAGCATGGTGTTCCTGTATGAATGGCGTTACCCTTTGCATCGCCTTATCTATGGCATTCTCCCTATGTGTTATACTGTCGCTTTCTGCATGCTGGTGGGAATTAGTACCTAGAGCATTGGCTCATTAATATCCAGCACCTGCCTATCTTTCCCATGCAGCATTTGGGCCAGAGATGCCTGCTGATGGGACTCAGTATATCTTTCAGCCATTGAGCAGTAGGTGTAGCTTTGTGTATTTCTACCTTCACTAACATTTGAATTGATGGTGGTTGCACCAATCTCTGGTCTTATTCGCTGCTCCACAGTTGCTTAACATTGTAGAACTTTAACAAAATATTTTGCAAAGAAATTGAAATGCTTACACTAAATAGCTGAATAGTTTGGAATCCTTTTCAGCCGTTCACTGGTACATTCTTTAACAAGTGCTTCCGAGCTAAGTGCGTCTAAACTGTATAATAGTTCAACAAGTGCTAGTCACAATTTTATTTTTGCAAAAAGTAAAAAAAAAGAAAAATTTGCTGTATCCTTCTGACTATATTCTCTCTGGAGAGATGGTGGATACACAAAGTAAGAAAACTATCCTTCAATCTTGGAAGCAGTTTCTATGGCAACATCACAAAGATTATAAAAAAGAAAATCAAAGCGCAATATAGGATGTGTTTCTCATTATGTGAACTCATTTGGCATACAGTAACATAGGGGGACATGTGTCAAAACTGTTTAGGTCTAAGACTTTCTTTGTTGCCCATAGCAACCAATAAGAGCTCACCTTTGATTTTTTCAGAGCACTACATGAAAACAAAGGGGCGCTCTCATTGGTTGCTATGCGCAACAAGAAAAGTCTTAGACCAAGACAATTTTCATACATGTGGCCCATAGTAGCCAAGGTTGGAAAAGTACACGTTTCCAACTTATAACCCTACAGCGTTGATCTATAGCAGGGGTGTCAAACTCATTTTCACAGTGGCCCACAATGGCATTGTAGTTGCCTTCAAAGGGCCAATGGAGGGTGGCTAGGTGCCTTGGTAGGGCTGTCAGAGCCTATGAGTTGCACCTTCATAACCGTAGGCTCACTCAGTTAGTAATTCTTCCCCAGTTACCATAAAGTGGTTGAGTTATACAACTGAGTTGCACACCAGCTGTGTCTAAGCCCTCGGATGCCACATAAAAGAGTGTGGTGGGCCAGATTCGGCCCTCGATCTTGAGTTTGAGACCTATGATCTATAGGAAGGCAAAAAACTTTGTATGGTGGATACCAATTGCCCCATACAAGAGGATAAATTCCTTCCTGACTCCTTAATGGCAATCAGAATAAATCCCTGAATCAGCATCTTCTCTCTTAAATCTAGTCTGTAATATTATATTTTTTAATCAAGGCATCTAAGCCCCTCTTATATGATCCTAGAACATATGTTGAACATACCCATAGACTCACCCTCACCCAGTGGGGGCCAAACAAGTGTCCTTTCAGTCTCTGTCTGTATAACTTTAGGTTTACCTCAAAAAAAGTGTTCATTTTGTAAACTTTTTTTTGTAAGGCTCTGAAGTGCTGTAAGCCTTAGGCTATGTCTACACTGCATCGGACAAAAAATGGCCTGATCGTTTTCCTGTAGTAGACATAGCCTTACTTTTTTGTAGTGTAATGACAGGGAAAGTTTATAAGTCAATACAAACGGGTCTATAAACGTAAATCACTGCCGAATAAAAATATAGAATCCCTTTTAAAATATTCCTTTTAGTATTATATCGCTAAATGAAAATCCAAGTCACAAATCCAATGAGTACCCAAAAAAGAATAATATAAAATTTAAAACACCATAAGGAGGGTAGGTTGTAATGGAATAAGGACAGATTATTCCTATAGATAGTATAAGTCCCTTAAAGGGGTTGTCTCACTACATTGATTCGTCCAGTTTTCTTGATTTCATTTTAAATTCAAGGGCGTGTTTACTGGCCTCTATTAGGCTGCAGTAGAATCCAGGTCTGTAGCTATAGCAAGCAGCGCTGGCAGCCTATCAGGAGAGATCAAACAGGTCTGTAGCTATAGCGACATGAGGAGCTGATGCAGCCCATACAAGAGGGGATATCTCGGAATAGGTAGGTACTTTGAGATCATGCGGCTGATATAAAGTGTTTTACATTTTGTATTATTGTTATAGGGATTTTATATATTTTTTTTTTCGGCAGTGGTTTATTGTACTGTATAAAAGAAGTCACCTGCTCATCTGCCATCTTGTGATTTATTCATCGGCTCTACCTGTGTCAATGTTTGGATTCAACATCTCCAAACATTTATTCCAAAATAGTGGAAAAAAGATATGGAACGCATATCAAAGTGCTATACATTCATTTACTACAGCTAAGCAAAATGTAACAAAATTAAACATTAGGGGGACATATATGAACGGAGGCCCTGTTCGCTTTATTTGTTAACGTGCGTACTCCAGTTACAAGCACATTAGATGTCGCCCTAGGTTCTTAGTATACATTTTAATTGTATAACTGTATAAATTGTATAAGTCCAGTTGCCACCTCATGGCAACTTCTTTTAAGTGGATCTTTACACTAACAAGTGTAGCACTGCTGGATGACCACTATCCAGCAGCCTGTCAACTCTTCTGCTGCTCGGGCATAGTCCTCTGACTCTGGGTCACAACACCTCACAGACAAATATCACTGCAACAATGGTTGCCACAGAGCTCCAGCACCAAAAGGTAAGGTTTATAAATGCTTCACCTAACATTTATCCAGCTTACCTTTATATCCAGATAATTTTTCTAAGAAGGATTACAAGCCCTTTCTTTGCTGTTCGAAGGATAACAAAATCCAGCCACTAGGCTGCATTAGAAGCTAGGTCTGTAGCTATAGCAACCAGTGCTGGCAGCCTATCAGGATAGATCACTCAGGTCTGTAGCTATGGCGACCTGAGGAGCTGGTGCAGCCCATACAAGAGGGTATATCTAGGAATAGGATGGACACTGTTAATGAACATATATTGCAAAACTTGTTTTTGCGAGATCTTTAACATAAAAAGCAATCCTTGTAGTGACACAACCCCTTTAAGCCCTATGAACACAGCAGAGCTTTGTGAAAGGATGCCGTATGACCTCCAAAAGAGGAACTGCCTGTATTGGCTATGTCATATGCTCTTAATATGGAGCGATTCCCCACCTACAAAGTATTTTTTCTTCTAAGGACAATCCCTATTTTCAAAAGTGTTGACGAGTTTGAATAAAAACTAAATAGTAGGTTGCCTGTGTCAAACAGAATAAAAAAGCCTGTATTCACCTTCCGCCGTTTCTCTATTCTAGCACCAAGTCTTCTTGGTCTTCTGTTTACCATCTCTTCACTTACCAATGGGATTTCACCAATGCGGCCACTGATTGGCCAATCAGAGGCCTCAGTAGTGTCATCTGTTCGAAATTAAACAGAAGGTAAATAGAAGAGCGGAAAGAACCAGTGCTGGAACAAAGAAGTGGAGGAAGGTGAGTATATATATATTTTTTTAATTTTGTTTAGCACAGGCAACTTACTATCTAGCTTTTATTCAAACTAGTCATCCCAAATACCTGTCCCTCTTTATTTCTTAAATTTTTGACTTGGATAAAAAACAAAAAAACAACCCAACATATTGGCCCCAAATAATTTCTCCAGTTCCTAAATGCAAATTTGGCTACAATTTATAAAATTACTTAAAGAGAACCTGTCACATAGGTTATGCCCCCCCTTGCCGAGGAAAGCACAAGCCAGTGTCAGACCTGCTGTTTCCAGCACTGTGCCCTTTATTCTGTAAGATACAGCAGTTTTAGAGCATTTACCCCTCAAATCTTATTCATGAGCAGGTGTTAGCCCCGCCTACCAAAGGCTAGCCCCGCCCACTGACTGTTATTCACATGTTTCTACCTATTCAAAGTATAAGTTTGTCAGTTGAGGTGGTGATGAAGTATAACACAACTTTTATATTGTCAGGCTGTTGTACTGCCAGGGAAGAACAATAGACATACAGGGCGAAATGTATGATTCTTGTCACTGTGGCGCCATTTTTTTGTGAGCATTTGTAGTGTAGAATGTGCCTGAATCTATGAACCTGTTCTACTGCGGGTCATAGATTTAGCGCTTTCTAGCTACAAAGCGACACTTCTGTTACTTTTAAAGTGGTTTACCTGTTTCAGCAGTAATACGCCTGGATTTGCAGTACTGAAGCTATACATGTGTAGCTTCGTACGGTTGTAGTGAGTGTCACACTCCAGCACGCCCCCCGATCTCAGACGCATTACAAAGTGCCACGGGCCTTGCCAGAAGCTGAGTGCACATGCTCAGCATCAAATCCAGAGATTGTCTTTTAAATATAGACATATGAGTGCTGCCAGAATTGCTGCAGAGGTTAAAGGGGTGGAGGATCAGCCTGTCCGTGCTCAGACCATATGCTGCAAACTGCATCAAATTGGTCTGCTTGGCTGTTGTCCCAGAAGGTAGCCTCATCTAAAGATGATGCACAAGAAAGCCTGCAAACTGTTTAAGACGAGCAGACTAAGGACATGGATTACTGGAACCATATCCTGGGTCTGATGAGACCAAGATAAACTTATTTGGTTCAGATGGTGTCAGCGTGTGTGTTGGCAAAAAGGGTGAATAATACACAGAAAAGAGTGTCTTCCTACAATTAAGCATGGTGGTGGAAATGTCATGATTTGGTGTTGCATGAGTGCTGCCGGCTGTAAGGAGCTACAGTTCATTGAGGGAGCCATAAATGCCAATGTGTACTGTGACATACTGAAGCAGAGCATGATCCGCTCCCTTCTGCCTTGCTAAAGAAGATGACTGTAAAGGTGCTGGACTGGCCAAACATGTCTCCAGACCTACACACTTTTCAGCATCTGTGGGGCATCCTCAAACAGACGGTGGAGGAGCACAAGGTCTTTAACATCCACCAGCTCTGTGATGTCGTCATGGAGGAGGGAAGAGGATTCCAGTGGCTGCAACTTGTGAAGTACTAGTGACCTCCATGCCCAAGAGAGTTAAGGAAGTGCTGGAAAATAATGGTGGCCACAAAAACTTTGGGCACAATTTGTCCATTTTCACTTAGGGATGTACTAACTTTTGTTGCCAGCAGTTTTGACATTGATTGGTGTGTGCTGAGTTATTTTAACCCCTTAATGACCTTGGGCGTATCAGTACGTCCCAGGGCCGCTACGGGATTTGCTGGGGGATCGCGCCGCGACCCCCCCGCCCAGCCGCCGGGTGTTAGCGGCAAATCGCCGCTAACACCCGGCAGTAACAGCGCCGGCGGGTGGCTCCGCCCGCTGGCACTGTTTTACCCATCAGGCGCGCGCAAGATGCGCGGCGTCTGAATTAACCCGATCGGTGCCGCGCCGACCGATCACTGGGCATGTGGTGGGGAGCCTTGTCAAGCCTCCCGTCACTTACCCTGGCCGGTTTGCCCCACTTCCGTCCGCAGACAGGAAGTGGGGAAACCGCCATCTTTGTAAACCCTAATGCATTGCCTATGCAATGCATTAGGTTGTATTAACAATCGCGCCACCTAGTGGTCAAGTACCACAGGTGGCCTCAATGTTACAGTAAAAAAAAAAAATAATAAAGTTTTAAAGAACAAAAAAAAAAGTATTAAAAGTTCAAATCACCCATCTTTCCCCATTTTACAAATAAAATAATTAAAATAATAAAAAAGTTACACATATTTGGTATCGCCGTGTCCGAAAAAGTCCGAACTATAAAAATATAACATCATTTATCCCGTACGCTGAACACCATAGAAGAAAAAAAATTCCAAACACCAAAATTTCCTTTTTTGGTCATTTTACGTCACTCAAAAAATGAAATAAAAATGATCAAAAAAGTCGCATGCATTCCAAACTGCTAGCGATAAAAAGTACACTTCAGCCCGCAAAAAATTTCCCCTCACTGACGTCCGTAGGTGTTAGTACAAAAAAGTTATTGGTCGTACAAAATGGCGCCGTGGCGCAAATTTCAAAAATAGAAAATGTTTGGAATTTTTTTACGGTACCAAAACATAACGGAAACCCTACATGTTTGGTATTGACGGCTGCGTAACAACCTTAAGAATACATATAACACATTATATTTACCGAAGATTGAACGCCGTAAAAGCAAAACCCCCGCAAACATGGCGAAAATAATTTATTTTTCACAATTTGTCCCACTTGGAATTTTTTTGCGGTTTCCCAGTATATTCTATAGTATAGTGAATAACACCATTAGAAAGTATATTTTGTCCCGCAAAATAAAAGCACTCATGTGTCTATGTAGGTGGACAAATAAAGAAGTTATGGCTTTCAGAAGGCGAGGAGGGAAAAACAAACGTGTCACCAAAAAAAAACGCCTGGTCCTTAAGGGGTTAAGGACACACCAAATTTATACTGTTATACATGCTGTACACTGATTGCTTTACATTGCATCAAAGTATCATATCTTCAGTGTTGTCCCATGAAAGATATAATACAATATTTACAAAAATGTGAGGTGTGCAGTCAATTTTGTGAGATACTGTACACTTGAATGAGAGCACTACCATGGCTCTGTAAAAACTAACTACAGCCAGCCTGATTACAGAAGGAAAAATAAACCCTTGTAGGGTACTGTTAGACTGATAAAATAGCAAATATTTTGTAAATGAAGAAAGAAAACTATACATAAAAAAAAATCCAACCCCTTGGGACCAATCGCGATGAGCCATTGATGTTAAATCCCAAGGAACCCCTTTATATT
Organism: Phyllomedusa bahiana; assembly: GCA_025379985.1. Taxonomy (NCBI): domain Eukaryota; kingdom Metazoa; phylum Chordata; class Amphibia; order Anura; family Hylidae; genus Phyllomedusa; species Phyllomedusa bahiana. The sequence continues at coordinate 212,864 of JAODAL010001428.1, forward strand.
GACTTGTGTCTGCCAAAGCTTTCATTTCCTACTTTCTTTTTTTAAGCCATGTCACTAAAAGCCTTGACACTAGTGACTACCACTAAATCTCCTGCAGCCCTGTGTATAAGGTTAATCACTACCCAGCATGTCTTCTCTTCTGTATGATCTCATTATGGCAACATCTTCAAACAGCAGATTCCTGACGTGAAGTCACATCAAGAAGGGAAGAACAGCTGCAAAACAAATAGATTAAACTATGGACAATGCTACTTTGTAACTAGGAGGCACTAATCGGGTAATAAAAAAACCCAAAAGAAAATATTGCTGTATAAAATCAAATCATTAATCACAGTAAGTTAGTATAGGTACCAAGTTTACTGTAACTGTCTCTAACAGCTTCCTGTTTTCTCCATGTACATATAAGGGCTTGTTCACACGGCGTTTTGGATCCTTTTTACGGATCCGTTTTTGGCACTTGAAAAGCGCATCCAGAATATCTCTCTCTCTCTCTCTCTCTCTCTCTCCCTCCCTCCTTACCTCCATTCAAATATGTCAGCCCCGGCTCCTTCACCATTTCAAATCTCCCGCACTTCCACTGCCACCGCTCCCACCGCCGCCGCTCACCTCTGATTCCCCTGCGCTCCCGCCGCTCACCTGCGCTCCCGCTGCCGCCGCTCACCTCCGATCCCCCTGCGTTCCCGCTGCCGCCGCTCACCTGCGTAAAACGGATCACAAAAACACCGTGTGAACAAGCCCTAAGAAAAATCAGTGCAGGGAGAAGAGAAGAGAAAGAGAAGAGAAAAGGAAGAGGAGAGAAAAAAAATGATGGGAAGACTGGGCAGATGTAACTGCACAACCATACAGCTCCCTCTTTGATTTGGAGCTGACTTTCCTTGAGTCCAGGGAGTTTGCAAGCTGCACAGTCATACAGCTTGCAAAAAACAGTGCTGAACAAATGAAAAATAAGTATATAACACCGGCAGCTTCTGACGACATTACATACTTGCTCACTCTCTTGAAATGTATGAGAAACTCCTTGAAACTTCATCATGGATTCGTGGAGGAGCAGGCAAATCCCCAAATTCCGCATCTTTGAAATATACGCACCACTCTATGTTCCCGCACTTTTTTTTATTTCCTGGGACTTGAGCAGACAATATCTTGATGTACGCAACAGGGACTAAATATATATGTTTGTTCTAAGGTCTGTATTTGCTATTTTATTTGCTATTCTGGAGACTACATAATTGCTGGTCTGGTCTGAAGTCTGTATGACAGAGAAAATAGGTATAAAAGGGGACTGGGGTCTGTATTAAATGGGATTTGGTCTGGAGTCAGGGGAAAAAACATATTTGCTATAAGCAAGCTTTAAGTCTTTTCCTTTTAACCCTTCTATTCAAATTATAATACTTAAACACTATAAAATAACTATAGATGCTACACTACTAAAATCAAAGCTACCAAGAACTCTCTAGATACCACCAATATATGACCTATCATATACAAATCAATCTACAGGGTAAACTCTGCCCCAATACTCATAGACTATGTTCACACGGCTTAAAATGGGACGTATTTCAGTCCGTAATTACGCGCCAGAGTGCGCAAATTACGGCTGGAATACGCCCCAGTCATTATGGTAATCCACAGTTCTCATAGAGAACTATGGATTACGTCTCCTCTCCCTGCTCGGCGAATCCGCCGCGGGGGGAGATAAGTGACATGTGAATTACTAGCGGCGTATACGCGCCGCTGGTAATGATAGTCTATGGGCCGACAAGGTGCTCCCGTCCCCGTCCACACGGCGTAATTGCGGGGCGTAATTACGCCCCACAAATAAGCCGTGTGAACCCAGCCATATAGTTACATGGTCAACAAATGGTTCTATTACAATCCTATAAATGGGGCCCTAGAGCTGTGGTTTTATGTTCCTTCCGTATTTCTCCTATAGCAACTTCCAATTAGGTGACTGACTAGGAGCTAATCACAATAGAGTTTGTACTATCAACTATCTATATCTATCTCTGTCCGTATCAAAACAGACCCCTGCCCACTCGTGGATTGACAGCCTGACTTGCAGTGTATTTGTGAAGTTGCGCTCCCCCTAGGGGTACGCAAGGTCAGCCGGCTACGGTTTCACAGTTAACCCCGGTACCCCACTCGCCCACAACCCTGAACAGCTGGGAGAGATCTGTTTAACCACCCTGATGAAACAGAACTCTGCCAGCCCGGTAGACTGCCACCAGTTCGTCCATTACAGGCTTATAACCAGACCAGAAAGCTGCCTTGGGTAGCGATATATTAGACACCGAGAATACAGACATGCAAGTTCGGAGTGATCGAAACAACAAACCTTCTCAGGATCAAAGTTTATATATTTTAATATCCTTATGATCGCACTAGACAAACAATATATAAATAGGGGATATAGCTATATATATACTGGTCAGAGGTGCAGATATATAAAGGATATGGGATACAGACAAAAGAAGCAGCAAGATGTGTCTAGTTACCTTAGGCTAGCTTGGTGGAGGTTGTAGGTGACAACTAGAGGCACTCGTTCTTCATCCTGGGTCTCTTTCTATGTAAGCAGACTGTCTCTGGTAATGGCGGCCACTTTGCTGATTTGATTGTCCGTCACTTTTGGTTTGTATCCTAATTGGAGAAATTTTGTCCTCAGATCCAGGAGGTGCTTGTCCAGGTCTGTCTTGTCCGAGCAATTACGATTGTACCGTATAGCCTGGCTGTATATAATGGATTGTTTTGTGTGCTTGGGGTTGAAGCTGTAATTTCTGAGGTAGGCCGTTCTGTCTGTGGGTTTGTGGTATACTGATGTGAGTAGCCGGTGGTCTTTGATGTGTATTGTGGTATCCAGAAAGTGGATTTTGCTCTCTGAATAGCTAAGTTTAAGGTTGATGGTGGGGTGAAAGTTATTGAAGTCATTATGGAATTTAAGTAGGGCCTCCTCGCCCGCAGTCCAGATGACAAAAATATCATCGATATAACGGAGGTACATCATGGGTCTGGTGGTGCATGTGGATAGATACGCTCCTTCCAGTTCTGCTATAAAGAGGTTTGCATACTAGGGCGCAGATCTGGACCCCATTGAAGTTCCCATTCACTGTAGATATAGGTCCTCTCCAAAGGTGAAATAGTTGGGGCTGAGACTCAGCCAGCGCATGAATTCACACAGAGTCACCATTAACAACAACAGAACAGATCTCCCCGTGGCCGCACATTTCTCCAGAGATGACCATTGTATTGAGGATTTGAAGATTATAGTTTTAATGGGACATTTTAAGACGCAGAGGGAGAGAAAGGAATGGGAATTTAAATGAATGCAAAAATTTCAAACTCTGCAAAAAGGGCTAAATATTCATGCCAGCTTTATGTCAAACTATGTGTGAACTGTGAGAGCCACAAATTACACCGGATGGCTACGAGATAAGACGCAGAATTATTGACCCCTTGGTCACGCCTCACAAGTTTCCAGATTGTTGATTTCTTGACCTGTTGTAAATGACTTGCCTGCTTATATTGCATTTTGTTATCTCTCTTTTTCAACGAGCTTTATTGAAAGCATCCTCTCCATTCACGACACTCACCTCTCACAAAAGCAAGGTCTAGTAGGAGAGCAGCAGGAAACATACATGCTTATAATGTTCTATCTTTATAAGTTATATCAACCAGAACAAGTATTTAGAGAAAAGAGAACAAACAAAGAACTTAAGTCAACACACCTTTCAAACATTCTCTAACATGCTTCTAAGCTGTGGCGTCTGGGCAACATTAATAAGATACGTGGGAAAGGGTAATTCCACTCAACCTGAAGGCCAGCGGGAAGAGAAGAGGCCAGGAGCAGATGGGGTGTGTAACGTGGGGATCAACTCGGCGACCCATAATCAGGAGATGCTATAAAGGCCAGCCATTCACCCCACACCCCATAGAATCTGTCTAGGGTATGTTCAGTCTCTGCCCTCAGCTCCTCCATTCGTTGAATATGAAAGATTTCCCTAAACCATTCAGTAATGGAAGGGACCTGTATGGTTCTCCATCTCCGAGGAATCAATAATCTGGCCGCTGCTAACAGGAATAGTATTAACCCACCCCTCAGAGTGCGAATCGGCATAGGCAACATAGAGAGAAGGAGGACTTTGGGGTCATTTTGCAGCAAAATACCCGTGATTTTTTCTATAATCTCAATAACCCCTTTCCAAAATGGCTGGAGTTCCCCACATCCCCACCAGATGTGTGACATGGTACCCCTCTCCCTCTCACATCTCCAGCAAGTAGCAGGTACCGTTGGGTACAGTGAGTGTAGCAAAGTTGGAACCCGGTACCATCTTGAAATGATTTTATAATTAAGTTCCTGTACTCCACTGGAGATTGAGATCCTATGTGCTAGGGCGTAAGCTTTGGTCCAGTCCTCCTCTGTCAGGGTGATATTTAATTCTTTTTCCCAGCTGGTCAGGAATGCAGGCCTACGTTGGGATGTGGTATTCAGTAATATATCATAGAGGACAGAGATGAGATGTCCAGGGGCATGCTGCTGTGCACACAGGGCCTCAAATTTAGTAGGGCTTCTGGCTAACTCCAACTTGATTCTATTAGTATCAAAAAAATGTTTAAGCTGCATGTACTGTAGCCACACATTAGGGGTATGGTCCTGTGCTGCCCCCCCTGAGCTATACGGCTTAAATAGAGCACCTGTTATGAAGCTTCCAATTGTTCGGAATCGCCACTTCGAACCTTCTTGGTATGAGAGGCAGGGAGCAGATACGTGCAGCTCTGGGTTACCCCTAATTGGTACGAGTGGGCCATTGGGGGCATATAACTTAAACTATGTCCCATACTTTTTGAAGACTGGATGGTAACACGTGTACAAAGGCAGACACGAAAATTTGAAGTCTCTAAGCGAGGTAAAATATCAGGACAATGAAGATTGTGGACCCCCATATAAGGCACCCAAAATTTGTACCCTGTTTTGAGGAACTAGCGTGAAACCAAATAGGATTAACAGCGAGGTTGCCAGATAAAACACTTCAATCCGTTTAGGCCAATCCACCCCCATCCTTTGCCTGACCAAAATTCTCTAGTGATTCTCGGTCTCGATTGCCCCAAAAAACCCCCCGAAACACCTTTTAAAGGGGTCTCGGAAAAAAGTGTTAGGGGGGCCCAATGGAAGCGTCTGGAACATGTTTTGGAGTCTATGGGATAATCATTTTAAGAATTTTAAGCGGCCGTCCGGGAAAAATTCTTTGATCCCAATTGCTAAAGCAGTTTTGGTAGTTTAAATGAGGTGATAATTAAATTTGAAAATGTCATTAGATTCTTTGAAATCCTTTTACCCCTAAAACTTGAAATGGTCTGGCCTTTTTAAAATGAACCCTATTTTTTTAGTAGTTTTAACTTGTTCGGGCATGGAGACATTAATGCTACACTTTGGTCCAGTTACGTTTAAAAATTTTAACCCCCCCAAATCTCTACAGCAAATCCCCTCAGGCAGGGGAGGGGTTTTCTCTGGGGTAACATAAAGTGGGTCATCTCGGGAAAGGGCACATTTATATGCCCTTTTCTTCAAACTGCGCCCTTGATTTCCTGTTCTGCTTTATAGCCCGATCGATGTTCCATTCGGGGACATATATTTTTATACCTTTCCCCCTTTCCTTCCCTTTTTCATTTCAAAAATTCCCCCATACCCCCCCCCTTGACCCTAATTGTGCCGACGGGGGGGGGTACAAAGCCAGAATTCTTTGCAGCATAACTGGGCCAATCCCAAGTTTGACAAGGGCAGTTTTAGAAAATTCCAGTTTACCCTGTCAAACGCCTTCTCGGCGTCAAGAGACAAAAACATAAAAGGAGTTCGGGACCTGAAGGCCAGCGGGAAGAGAAGAGGCCAGGAGCAGATGGGGTGTGTAACGTGGGGATCAACTCGGCGACCCATAATCAGGAGATGCTTTAAAGGCCAAAACCATTCACCCCACACCCCCTAGTTTCTGTCTAGGGTATGTTCAGTCTCTGCCCTCAGCTCCTCCATTCGTTGAATATGAAAGATTTCCCTAAACCATTCAGTAATGGAAGGGACCTGTATGGTTCTCCATCTCCGAGGAATCAATAATCTGGCCACTGCTAACAGGAATAGTATTAACCCACCCCTCAGAGTGCGAATCGGCATAGGCAACATAGAGAGAAGGAGGACTTTGGGGTCATTTTGCAGCAAAATACCCGTGATTTTTTCTATAATCTCAATAACCCCTTTCCAAAATGGCTGGAGTTCCCCACATCCCCACCAGATGTGTGACATGGTACCCCTCTCCCTCTCACATCTCCAGCAAGTAGCAGGTACCGTTGGGTACAGTGAGTGTAGCAAAGTTGGAACCCGGTACCATCTTGAAATGATTTTATAATTAAGTTCCTGTACTCCACTGGAGATTGAGATCCTATGTGGTAGGGCGTAAGCTTTGGTCCAGTCCTCCTCTGTCAGGGTGATATTTAATTCTTTTTCCCAGCTGGTCAGGAATGCAGGCCTACGTTGGGATGTGGTATTCAGTAATATATCATAGAGGACAGAGATGAGATGTCCAGGGGCATGCTGCTGTGCACACAGGGCCTCAAATTTAGTAGGGCTTCTGGCTAACTCCAACTTGATTCTATTAGTATCAAAAAAATGTTTAAGCTGCATGTACTGTAGCCACACATTAGGGGTATGGTCCTGTGCTGCCCCCCCTGAGCTATACGGCTTAAATAGAGCACCTGTTATGAAGCTTCCAATTGTTCGGAATCGCCACTTCGAACCTTCTTGGTATGAGAGGCAGGGGGCAGATATGTGCAGCTCCGGGTTACCCCTAATTGGTACGAGTGGGCCATTGGGGGCATATAACTTAAACTATGTCCCATACTTTTTGAAGACTGGCATGGTAACACGTGCTACAAAAGGCAGACACGACAATTTGAAGTCTCTAAGACGAGGTAATATCCAGGGCAATGAAGATTGTGGACCCCCATATAAGGCATCCTCAAATTGTACCCATGATTTTGAGGAACTAGCGTGGAACCAATCAAGGACTCTAGCAGCGACGGTTGACAGATAATAACACCTCACATCTGGTAGAGCCAATCCAGCCCCATCCTTATGCCTCACCAAAATATCTCTAGTGATTCTCGGCCTCGCATTACCCCAAACAAACCTCCCGAAACACCTATTAAGGTCTCGGAAAAACGTGTTAGGGAGGGCCACTGCGAGCGTCTGGAACATGTATAGGAGTCTATGGAGATAATTCATTTTAAGAATATTAATGCGGCCAGTCCAGGAAAATTCTTTCCGATCCCAATTGCTCAAGTCAGTTTTGGTAGTTTGAATGAGAGTAGCATAATTCAATTGAAAAATGTCATCTAGATTCTTTGAAATCCGCACTCCTAAATACTTGAAATGGTCTGTTGCCCATTTAAACTGAATCCTATCTTTTAGTAGTTTTAACTTGTTCGGGGCTATGGAGACATTCAATGCTACACTCTTGGTCCAGTTCACGTTAAAATTGCTAACCCGCCCAAATCTCTACAGCAAGTCCATCAGAGCAGGCAGGGATGTCTCTGGACGCGTAACATAAAGTAGGAGATCATCTGCGAAGGCTGCACATTTATACTGCTTGTCTTCAATCTGCAGACCCTTGATTTCCTGTTCTGCTCTGATAGCCCGCATCAGATGTTCCATTACGAGTACATATAGTATGGGGGATAGCGGGCATCCCTGTCGCGTCCCATTACGGATGTCGAAATGTTCGGACAATACCCCGTTGACCCTAATCTGTGCCGACGGGGTCTGGTACAAAGCCAGAATTCTTTGCAGCATAACTGGGCCAATCCCTACGTTTGACAAGACAGATTTTAGAAAATTCCAGTTTACCCTGTCAAACGCCTTCTCGGCGTCAAGAGACAAAAACATAAAAGGAGTTCGGGACCTCTGCGCCCGATTAATTAAAGAGAAGGTTTTTAGAGTATTATCTCTTGCCTCCCTCCCCGGCACAAATCCCACCTGGTCTATATGAATAAGATCTTCTAATATCGTATTAAGCCTTAGAGCAATAAGCTTTGCATATAGTTTAACATCCGTGTTTAATAACGATATAGGCCTATAGCTGGAACAGAGCAGTGGATCTTTTCCATGTTTGGGGATCACCGTAATGTGGGCCTGTGTGAAGGAGGGAGGAAAGGACTGAGTGCCTGAGACTGAATTAAAGGATGCCAAAAGGGGCACCGATATGTCATCCCTGAGCACCTTAAAAAATTTAGCCGTGAAGCCGTCAGGCCCCGGACTCTTACCGGCCGGCAAGGAGGAAATGGCTTGTCTCAATTCCTGCTCCGAAAAGGGAACCTCCATTGCCGCCAGGCGTTCCTCCTCCAGCTCGACCCAGGGGATCCCACCTATTAAAGCAGCCAAGCTTTCGCATTCCGGGTTATCAGTCAGGGTACGACCCATGGGAAGAAGGTTATACAACTCTTGATAATAGGCTTGGAATTCGGCTAAAATGTCTTGCGTGAGGAATGTGGTGTTACCTAACTTGGTTTTAATTGAATGTACAAAAAGAGCAGCTCTTTTGTCTCGAAGGGATCTGGCCAGCATCTTCCCTGGCTTATTACTCCAAACATAACATTTTCCAGCACATATCTGCCTGAATCGGGCCAATTTTTTGTCCAGTATCTCTTGTTTTGTCTGTAAAAGGTCACGCAGATCCTCCTCAGATAAGGTAGATTTGTGTGAGCCTTCAAGGTCCGCGAACCTAGCCGGCAATTTCTTAAGCTTGGCTGCTGCTTCCCGCTTTAAACGAGCCCCGTGTTTTATCAGAATTCCTATGGTTACACATTTGAGGGTTCCCCATTTTATTTGGGGAGAGGAGGGATTCGAAGAATGGGTGTCTATAAAGATTTTAATAGTCTGGGTCAGATCAGCGACACAAATCGAGTCGTTCAAAAGCGATTAGTTGAGTCTCCAATTGAATTGTTTGGGCGAGACATGCGGAATATGTAATTCACAACATATTGGGGTATGATCTAAGACACAGGTGTCAAACACAAGGCCCGCTGGCCGAATCCGGCCCATTGCCTTGTGTTACCCGGCCCGGCACTTGTTGCTGCGCTGTGCTCCGCAGTGGCTGCTTCACTCACTGAGGCAGGAGCAGGCACGGACAGCACAGCTCACACAGTGAGATCAGGGGGCGGGGCCGGCAGCTCAGTGAGCTCAGGGGGCGGGGCCGGCAGCTCCATGCACAGGAGAAGAGCACTGATTGCCTGGCTCCGCCTGCTCAGTGCTCCGACCCCGCCCCCTGCAGGCCTGGCAGGACGCTGAGCTGATGAACTTCCTGCCTATGCAAGAAGATGCCTGCTCCTGCGGAGGACCAATCACTGAGGCTGGTAAGTGGCTTCACTATCCCCCTCTGGGCCTCCACCATTGCCTCTCCCCCCTCTGGGCCCCCACCATCTGGCCTGCCTCCCCCTCTGGCCTCCACCCATCTGGCCTGCCTCCCCTCTGGGCCTCCAACCTGGCCGCCTTACCCTGTGCCTCCCACCATTTCTAGTTGCCTGCCCCCTCTGGGCCTCCACCCTCTGGCCTGCCTCCCTCTCTGGGCCTCCACCATCTGGCCTGCCTCCCTCTCTGGGCCTCCACCATCTGGCCTGCCTCCCTCTCTGGGCCTCCACCATCTGGCCTGCCTCCCTCTCTGGGCCTCCACCCTCTGGCCTGCCTCCCTCTCTGGGCCTCCACCCTCTGGCCTGCCTCCCCTCTGGGACTCCTCCATCTGGCCTGCCTCCCTCTCTGGGCCTCCACCATCTGGCCTGCCTCCCCCTCTGGGCCTCCACCATCTGGCCTGTCCTCTGGCCTCCCTCTCTGTTTGGCCTCCACATCTGGCCTGCCTCCCGCCATGGGCCTCACCTTCTTCCTGATTACCATCAAAGGGCTGATTGTAACAGGAATACTGTACAAATGAAACTACTCCTTAATAGCTCTCTTAACTGTTAAGGAGAAGTTACATTTACACAGTTCTAAAATTAGGTCGGCCCTTTAAGGTACGCCGTGAGGCCGATGTGGCCCCCGGCGAAAATGAGTTTGACACCCCTGATCTAAGAGTAGTATACTACCAATGCTGCCGTTTCTAACATCAGGCAAAAGAGCATGCTGAAGAAACACGTAGTCTATCCTGCTATATCCTCCGTGTGGGTGTGAGTAGAAAGTATAATCTCTCACAGTCGGGTGCGTAAGTCTCCACACGTCAGAGAGTTGCATATTGTGCAAAAGTCTTCGGATTTTGTTTAACCTCTTAAACCGAACGCCTGAAAAGTAGTTAATGACCAGAACATTTTTTTAGTTTTTGCCTCCTTGCGTTTCAACAGTTGTAACTTTTTTATTTTTTCAATGATGCAGTTGGATGAGGCCTCGTTTTATTCGAGACAAGTTGTACTTTATGGGGGAATAGTTTGTGCGTGTAATTTATGCACAATTATTTTATATTGCATTTTTTTTTTATTTGTTTATTTTTTTTTTACACTTTTTATGTTTTTTTACTTTTTTTTTTTTTACTCCAATTGAAGGGAGAACTGTTTAACATTTTTTTAATTTTTTTTTGTTTACACTTAGTAATGTATTAGCATATTCATATATGCTAAAACATTCTAATCTGTGTCAGTCTGACACAGGCAGTGATTGGAACAGCACAAAGTGCGTCCTAGTCACTGGCTTAGTTCACAGACAGCTCTGGGGCCACTCTAGGTCCCCAGAGCTGACTGTGCAGCTGTTCCCCGGGCTCTGTCGGGTGACCGGGTGATCCGATCACCCGACAGAGCAGGGGAAACCCTTTGATTGCGCTGCGGTAACACACCGCCACAATCAAAGGCTTAAAGCATCGGGTTGCGGAGTTTTCCTCCGCTCCCTGATGCCTGCAGGAGATGCTCTGGGATCAGGGCTGTGTAATACAGCCCCGATCCTAGCGCAGCTGTGGCGCCGGGCACCGCAAACCCCGATGTCTGCAGCGACGTCTAAAGTTCGGCGGGCGGTCGTTAAGGGGTTAACTTGCAGTACGAGACCGAGGAATGTCCCATCGAAGTGTCTACCTCCGGCTGCAATGCTAAGTTAAAGTCCCTACACAGGATAATTTTCCCCCTGGCGAACGCATTCAGCTCATCCAGTACCATGGTCAGGAAAGCAAGCTGACCCTGATTAGGGGCGTAAATATTCGCCATTGAGAAAATGGACCCTCCAATATCGCAGTTGACAAAAATATATCGGGCGTTGGTATCGCGTTTAACCTCTAAAATCTGTACCGGAAGGTCTTTATGAAAAAGTATTGCTACTCCCTTAGTCATGTTAACCGTATTACTGCTGCAACACAAATGTGTGAAATATCTATTCCTTAAAGATTCAAGATGGCCTACCAGCAAATTCATCTCTTGTACACTAAGTATGCAAGCTTTTTGTTTATGCATGTTGTACAAGATTTGCGATCGCCTCTCTGGGATATTAAACCATTTTACATTGAGGGAAGAGATTTTGAAGGTCGCCATTCTGAGTGGAGCCACCAGATAGATGACGGCATGAGAGTGCAAGGTTGTTACACCAAGTCGCGCCTAAGTAGAGAAAGGTGGAGTCAAAACACGAAGTATAACAAAGACAAACAGTAGAAATAAGCCTGACTACCGATGTACAGGCCAAGAAAAAAGGCTCGGATTTGCAGATTCTACAACTGCAGTAAACGAACACACAGTGTCCGTGAGTAATCTAATGGGGGAAAGGACAAGGGATCCCACCTACTGTAGCTTGGAACTATGCAACTAAACTAACAACCATGTGTAGGAGAGACGTGGGGCCTACTATTTGGCTAGAATATATCTACTGCTAACTATGTGTCAAAGAGCGGATTACAGTACCAGATAACCGACCGATGTCTTGATGGTTCCCACTATCCATCTGAGTGCATCAGAAATAATCGGCAGTCACAGGATACTAATATACAGCATCATGCAACACGCCGAAAAAAAATAAATAAATCATTCCGCATCAGGTGTCAAGGAGAAAGTCAGAGGGACAGCGTAATTAAGGAAGAAGGCAATAAAATCATACCATAAGGCTGCCAACCAGTGAGGGGACCCTAGGCTTCGCAGCCTCGCCTACTCTTTCTATACGGGAGACCATTCTCTGCGATCGCGACAGCCTCTGCTCTCTCGGTATCCCAAACACCCCCTGTCGCTGAGAGGGTGGTGACGACTGAGACTGGCGCGTTGGCAACTGCACTGGGGCATTGGAGGCTGCCGAGTCCCAGTCAGGGATCGCGACCATAGGCAGCTTCAAGGCTGCTAGAAAAGCCGGCAAGTCTGCTGGTGTTCGGAAAGTCACCGTGCCCTCTTCTGTTCTGACATGCAGGGCAAAAGGGTATCCCCAGTGGTACGCTATCTGTCTAGTTTGTAGCACAGACAGGAGGGGTTTTAGTGCTGTGCGCAGACGCAGTGTGCGCCTTGATAAGTCAGGGAACAGCGCTAGCTTAGTACCCTCAAAGAGAATAGTGGGAGCGAGTCTCGCCCTTTTCAGGATGTCCTCTTTAACAGCATAATAATGCAACCTGCAGATTACATCACGCGGTTTGTTGATATCTGGGCTCATGGGACGTAGGGCCCTGTGCGCTCTATCAATTTCAATATGATTATCAGGAGTCTTTCCCAGGAGCATATTGAAAAGTTTAGTCAGTGACGTGATTAGGTCCTGCGATTTCACAGATTCTTGGGGCAGCTTTTGGTCCCTTCTTGGTCCGTTTGGAGCGCATTGACGTAGCGATTTTAGTTCTTTGAAGCGGAGGCCCACACGGAGCTCCTACAGCACACGTCCTCCGGCCAGCATGCCAGGCCACGCCCCCCCGCATTTTGTTATTTTTAAGAATTCTAAGTTCCTTTGAAGGTCCATGTCTTTTGTGCATAAAAAGTCTGTACATTTTCAGTTCTTGTATAACATCATGTCTGAAGAAGGGAGCTAGTCCTCTCGAAAGCTTACCATCAAATATGCTCAGTTAGCCTCTAATATCAGGTATCGCCTGATTTCTTCACTCTTCTACTACTTTCTATGGCTAACACGGTACAACATTATACTACTACCATCTTATTGAAGTTTTTCTAACTTGGGCACTGCGCTATTTATAAGCTCATAGCTCTAGATCTCTTTCCAATAGGGTTTTACAGCGGACCACTACAGTTTGGGATGCTGCACAGAGAACAGGTATGGTAAATTTTGAAATCAAGATCCTAAACCTCCCCGACATGTTTTGCCACCTAAAGTGGCGTCATCAGGGACAAGAGGTTTGGGAAAAGAGTTAAATCTTGCTTATGGCAAACGTGTTTCTTCAAATTGGATAAATCACTCTATCCTCAATTATATCTGCCCCCCTTTTCCCTTTTCTTTTGAAGTAAGGGGACTCTCAAGGTCTATATTTTTAAGGGTTTGTGCTGGGATTTTTTTTTTCACAGTCTGGTGTCTGTATTTATTTATAGGGTGTCACGCGTGGCACCACAGCCTGCAGCCCGGGCTGCGGGCACACTCATGTCTCCGCGACTCCTCTTGCGCCCGGAGCGGATAGCGCCGCCTTCTGCATGTCGGGCCACGGTTGCACTCACTCCCTCGGGCGCCTCCAGTCACCTGACCGTGCTCCTGCTTCCTCGTGTCTGTCAGGCCGGCCAGTGTGCGCGTCCCCGCTCCTTAGGGTGCACGCGTGCCGGCTCTCTCAGATTTAAAGGCCCAGCGCGCTGGTAATTGGTTGATTGCCAGCCGCTGACCCTACTTATTTGCTCCACCTCCGCTAGGGTTCTGCCGAATCTATAGTGCCCGTACCTATGCGAGGAAGCCTATCTTACTCCAGTTAGTCGTTCCTGTGTACCAGTCCCGCCTGCTCTCGTCCCTCGACCACGACGCCGCCTGCCTTGATAGCCTGCCGGTTCTGTACCGCGTTGCACCTCAGCCGCCTCCACAAGCAAGTCACATCAGGGTTAGCGACCTGGTGGAATCCCGTTGTGGCAGGTCCATCCCGCCTTGTGGTGGACTCTGGTGAAAACCGGCATCCACTTAGATTCTGCTCCCTGGTGTAGCCTGTACTACTGCTTGCGGCGGTCCAGTGGATCCACTATCCCGGCTCGTTACATAGTGTCTGTGGTGGGGTGTCTATTAGTTTAATTTTTTAAGATTTCTTGGAAATCTATATTTAGGGGTTATAATGTATTGATAAGATCTGAGGGGATCTGTATTTATTTTCAGGCTCTGTCCCTATGAACTCTTTTGGTTTAGGGAGACTGGTCTATGGTCTGAATTTATTTTGGGATTAAATGAAGGGGTTTGTATATACTAATTCAAATGCCATAATTTGGGTCATGTCCTGTGTAGTTAGACCTGGTATAATGCTAAAAATAAACCCCTTTGGACTACGTTTTTCAAAATTTTCCTGGTGTTTCTTCTCTCAAGTAGATATCACTTATGTTTTCCTGCCGTGCAAACACAAAAGGTTATAAAGATGCTGGAAGACATTGCAGAAATCAATACAGTTTTAAAAAAAAACAAATAAATTGAGAGTCCTTAGTATGAAAATGTTCCTGTAGTTAGAGAGGATATTGAACATCTGACAATGATTCTTCTCAGATTAGGGAGCCTAAACCACAGCGCTTCTGGTAATAATAATTTTGATAATAATAATTCTCATAATATCAGATGTAGTCCCTGACAATCAAAAACCTCAGATGCCGAGAAGAGCTGCAAGAAAACTAAATTCAATTTCTCTAATATTAGAAACACCATTTTTAGAAATTCATTGTCCTAACAACAACAGGAACATTTCCCTACTGATGACTCAACACCAGTGCAGGCATACAGGATGCAGCCCACCACGAAATAAGACATGTCTGTATTTCCTTACACTACTATAGGTAAAGGTACCAAGTTGTTTTAGCCTTTTGTTATAAAAAGTTAGAATTGTCAGACCTATATAATTTTTTTAAATGATTGCTGTAATGTAACTATAAAAGAGAGTGAAAGCACAACCAAAAGAACAGACGCTCAGCCACAGATCGAAATTACTACTTCTTTTTTTAGCTATATATATACTACAAAGCAGGGCTGTGGAGTCGGAGTCGGAGTCGTGAAGTCGGAGTCGGTGCCTATTTTGCATGAGTCAGAGTCGTCATAAAAGGGACCGACTCCCAAAATATATAATAAGTTGGTCCAGTTAGTTCGATGCAGTGCAAAGAGCAAGAGGAATTGGGTCCGGCCGTGCTACTGCTCCCATATCTTCAGCCTCATCACGTGAGGAGTGTAATTTGATGACATGGAGCAGGCAAAGCTGCTGCCCCAGGGGGAAATGATTCTGCTCCCACATCAAACAGGTTTCAGCAACATTTTTCACCTGCTTTCAAAGAAGTAGAAGAGTTCAACCATTCATCAAAACTGACTGTGGCTGAGGCAATTCCTTTATACCCTGGCCTTGCTAGAGATGTTGCCCCTGTGTTCACTGCTTTACCACCAACCCAAGTTAGTGTAGAGAGGCCGTTCTCTAGCCTGGAAATAATGAGATCAGATTGAGGTCATGTATGCAGGATCTGATGGAGGCAATACTTATTTCTCAAACAAATTCTGAGACTCTACAAATGTTCCTGCAGTTTTGCATATTTACAATTTTTTTTGTGTTCTAAAGTCATATCCAATAAATATATTTTACACTGACAAGCAAAAGGGAAACAATGTCTTGAACTTGTGACTTTCAGGCTCGATATCTCGCCATCCACTACAGCTTTGTACATGAGGCTACTGTAATTTTATTTACAGTCATCTTACCTATCTTATACATAAATTGCAAGTATTTAGCATCTGCTTAGTTCTGCAGATTCTTGTTATGTAACTGCATTGTTACTGTTTTGCTCCTAAAAAATCTAAATCCCCCTGTGGTTTTCAATACTGCCTGAATCTGGATCAGATTCAAGCAGGTCTTGACTAAAATCTGATCCCAGATCTCTTCTACACATTCCCAAT
Source organism: Phyllomedusa bahiana (assembly GCA_025379985.1). Lineage (NCBI taxonomy): Eukaryota > Metazoa > Chordata > Amphibia > Anura > Hylidae > Phyllomedusa > Phyllomedusa bahiana. The sequence goes on from JAODAL010001428.1 coordinate 228,885, forward strand.
GTAGGTGCAGACTGGACAAATACAGACTATACAAATACAGCTTTTTCTTCAACTCTACCCACAAGTGTTCAAAAGATCAAAACATTGTTACCCTTTTGCTTGTCAGTGTCTGTTCTACCTAAATAGCTTGATTATTGTATCAAAAGGTGATAAACAGCCTGATGTCACCATTTTACTACAGTAAAGTTATCACTTAAACATGAGGGAGTCAGGAGTCGGGAGTCGGAGTCGGAGGTTTGGGAAATTGAGGCGTCGGAGTCGGGGCTTCAGCTTGCCGACTCCACAGCCCTGCTACAAAGACTGAATTGACACAGTCAAAAAATCATTATCCAAAAATTAGTTCTGGACAGCCTGAAAAAAAACCTAAAATTGTCTTGTTTATTGTTGTTCAAAGCTTACCCTTTTCGATTCGACACTGCTTCAACTGATCTTGTGAAAAATTCAGGTTTGGAACATCCTGGACCCAAATGTTTTCACTCAATCTCTGTTTCTTACCCTAACCAAAACTTGGGGAAAGTGTTTTTTTTTTAACTTGTAAGGGTTAATCTACCTTTCCGCCGTGCTTCCAGTCCCGTGCTGTGACATCACTCTTGCTCTGCCATCAATCCTAGTCTGACATTGAACCATAAGTGATGTCAGAGCATGAGTGATGTCCGGTGTCGGACTGGGGTGCCTGGGGCCCTATGATGGAGTTGATTCTTGGTGCCCACTGGTGGAGTTGATTCCTGTGGTTCGCTAGTGGAGTTTATTCTTGAGACCCACATTAGAGCTACTGTACCAATTGCAAATACTGCAGATAACTCTTACTCTCTACCTTTCTTCCTCTGACTTTCTCCCTGAAAATCAGCCCCAGGCTTATCAAGTCCAGAGACTAACAATGTCCATTGGCCCACCATGCCAAAGGTCCCATCGGGGCTCCCCAGTGGGCCAGTCTGAGCCTGGTGATGTCAAAGCAAGAGATTAGTGAGTGCCACAGAGAGGAAATTTGACCTTTACCCCATTTTTGTGTTAGGGTTACAGTTTTGGTAAATTTTGGCAAATACCACAAATAATTGATTCAGACTGAACTGAATTAAGGTGCTTGGATTTGGGTTGCATTTGACTTTGACCTGAATCTGAAGCCCAACATTAGTCCTTTGTTTGCAGGATCCTACTTGTACAATGTTTTACTAGTTGTCAATAAATAAAACTATGGATTCAATCTTATTTTAGCTCTAGTACTAAAACAATAATAATGTTATGATTACAAAGTAAAATTTCAAACACTGTGTGCTACAAAGGCTATTTAAAGGGGTTGTCCTTGGACTTCCATACTTCCTATTTGGATTTAGAGAGGTTCCATTTAAGAACGTTTCTCTATTATCCAGGACAGATTAGCTCTTGCTCTTGAGAACCCACCAATACACTTAACAAATGAACCACTGATCAAAATAATTGATCAATGGATCCATCCATTGTTGGCTACAGCTGATCAGCTTAGGTCTCCAATTGGACCCAAGGTAATTAGCTGCAGTCAATATAGGAAGCATTCACTGATCCATTATTTTGATTAATAGTCCATCTGTTAATCGAGTAGAGCTGAAGAAATTGGTACCAGGGAAGAGAAAGACAGCCAGGCACAGAGAGGATCACATGTGGATGGAAAGGGAGTCTCCCGTCCCACAGGTGCGCTACCGAAGACTGTGACCTTTAATAAATTGGCAAAAAGGCACTGATTATGTTACTTGACGCCATCAAGACCCGGTTCTTATAAATGCATGGGTAGGTTCTCAAGAAAGGGCAAGAGCTATTCTGTCTTGGAACTGTCAAAAAAGATTGGGGTCCTTTAAATGTTACAATCCTTTAAGTGTAGGGAACTGGATACTGTGAATAATACTGGTTGAGAAGAAATGCATAATGTGCGTCACTTAAGTGAAGGCCAAAACAATTTCTTACACCTCTGTGCGATAATGATAACATACAAAATGACTCAAATAGTTTGTTCTTCTATTCCGAATCTACAGAGTATATTCCCAGCTCTCATGAATGGCTATCTCACAGATGGACAGCTATACTGTACATTCCAGGCCCTCTGACTTTGGATGACTTCATGGAAAAACATTAAAATCTTCTCTTATTGCAGAAAATGGACAGGAAAGTTTGGCAGCAGGAATCTAACCTTTTTAGTGACATAGGGGTCTAACACTAAGATGACAGATGTTGATGAAAGTCATTCTAGAATATTGCATTTCCCTTGAGGTACACCGCATATACCGAATGGACCAGGATGTTCTGTTGCTTTTTTTGTATTATTTACTCAGTAATGGATTATGCTTGGAAATGTGGCCTGTTTGCATCTACATAAACATTAGAAAAGTACTTATAAAAGGTCATCTAAAAGACTAGTTGCCAAATTTAAACATGGCATTTAGGTATGTTCTACACTGTGTTTTTAGCTTTACTTTTTTTATAGCAAAGACATCTGCTTGCTGTTCGTCTTTAGAAATAGTCATATTTTTATACCACTTTTCTTTGTAGACTTAGTTTTTTTTAATATGCTTTCAAAAAATTACCTCAATGAAAAAAAGCATTTGAATAAACCAAAAATGAACTGTTATTCATGGCAAGCTTTCAGGAAGATCTCTTATAAAAATGCTAACAAAAGCCAATTTTATAATTTGCTAACCGGTCCATTTTCATCAGCAGCGATGCTATCCATTCAATATTAGAAAAAAAATGGTCTTTGTGTATAAATAAACAAGAATTTGTCAGATATGTAAAGGGTCAGTCCTAATCAATCAAATAGCCCTTACAATTCTAGTACCTGTTTTTTTTTTTTTTGCAAAATACTTTCCTATACACCACCCTGTTTTTCTATGACAGTCCTACTAAATACTTCTGGTGGCCCGGGGCCAATGGGCCCCGCCTAAAG